>CAWUFW010028671.1:0-20930 GCA_963921515.1 Calotriton arnoldi | reverse complement strand
AGCATTCCACCCTTCTAGAGGGAGAAGACATGTTACCTGCTGTGCATACCCCGGTAGACTCCTAACTGAAGCCCTGGCATCACAAAATGGATGCCGCCAGCCACAAGACACTGGGTCTGCCCTCCAAGCTGCTGGACCGAAACTCGCAGTGCAGGAGGCCCGGACAATAGGCATCCTGTCGCAGTGGAGGTGTGACCACCCTCCCCGGTGACAGGGTTAATGTGTATTGGGGCTGGGTGGGTGCACACTCTTAGAGTGCTTTGAAGTCCTGCACTGGGGGAGCAGAAGGCTCCTCTGTGCATATGCCAGCTCAAACCAGCTCAGGGCTACCTGCCCCTGCTCTGACGCGAAACTGGACAAAGGGAAGTGGGTGTAGCCACCCCCCCATGACCCCTCCCATGGGTGGGGTCATAGAGCTAGTCCATCCCCTCTTTTTAGTATAAGTTGGGGAGACTTCTTCCGCCATTGCAAAGCAGATAACCCCTGGACTGACGCTCTACAGAAGAATCCTGGCCCTTCGACGTTCCACTACCTTTGGAAGACAGAAGAATCTCCCTTGGAGTCAAGGAGTGACTCCCCCTGTGGCATGAAAAAGGGGCACCAAAAACGACAAGCGGCGGTGCGCCAAACTGCGCCGGCTCCCGCCAGTGGAGTCCGACAGTCCCTGCAGCCCAGGAAGTGGGTTTCTGACCTCTCCCAGGCCATCGTGAGGTCCCCAGCGGAGCGCTGAGGCAAGTGAGACCCCACGCAGCAACGAGGAACCGCGACCCCTGGGTACCCTCCGGTGCACCTTGTGTCGAGTGCAACCCCTTCACAACGTTCTACGAACTCTGTGCTTTGGACCACGTGTGCTCCCGACCTTCCAGCAGGGAATCCTCCGAAGATCAGAGGCCTACACCGTCCCGAGTGACCGTGGGCCCCTGTTGGAGTGATCCAGCTCCGAGGTGTCTTCGCGGGATCCCTTGCCCGCTGTGGGCTTGTGGGTCCCCAGAAGACTTCTTAACAGAAACCAAAGGGCTCCCTGGTTGCTCCAGGCCTGCCCTGACCTTACCCTCGCTGGGCGAGTTCCACAGACCACTGCTGGCCTGCGCCATCGACTTCTCTCCATCTCCCCGAGACTTCCTGCGGCTGCTAAGGCTTGTGATGGCTACCGAGTCAGATACAAGCATGACACCGCAGTCAGCTGCAGACGTCAGAGGGACACACTCAGAATCCAGCTCCTGGTTTGTCGATCGACGACCTCCTGGACCACGTGGCTGAAGAGTCAAGGCACCCGATGCCGGCCGTGAAGCCGACCGGCGACGGTGGGCATCCATCTTCCTTGCCCCGGGTCACTGCCAAGTGACTTTGAACACTGTCCCCTCTGCTTTCAGGTCATCCTTCTTCAGAATCCAGGCAGATTCCACCGGACACTGCTTCAGCTCCCGCAAGCAGCAAGTCTTCTTTGTTCGCCATTGAAAGCGGCGCGCGACCCGACACCAAGGACACCTGTGCACCCGGCTTCCCTGGGTGAGGTAACTCCAGCACTACGGTGCTCCTGTGGGTGTGGGCCCTAGAACGACTGACCTGTAAGTGACTTGCTTGTAGTGTTCTACAAGTATCCTAAAACTCTTTATTTCCAACATCGACTTGCCCCATTGAAGTTAACGGCGATCCGCGCCTGTGTATCACACTGCACGCGTCCCCGTGGGTCCTTTACTTACCTGCCTTGGGTGGTTTCAGTGAGGCCCCAGCACTTCTGAAGGCCCTAGGCCTTGTCTCCCTTGCAAGTCGTTGTTTCTAAGTCTCTTACTTAGTATATGGTCTGGTACGCCCTAGGGCCCCAGCCATATTTTGTGCTGCTTATTGTGAAACGTTGATTTGTGCATATGTTTGTCTTCTAATCTCATAAAGAGATTAGTAGAGAGTTATTTAGAAATAAATACATATATATTTGATATATATACCTGTGTGGTGTCTTTTCATTTGGTGATTCAAGAGATTATAGTGGTAAAACAAGCTGCTTTACATTCCTCGAGACTTAGCCTGAAGGCTGCTCTCCACAGCTACCACTAGGATAGCTTTCTTTAAAGGTTGTCTTAAACCTATCTACCATAAGAGTCGATTTGCCCTGGTGCAAGGTGTCCACTTTAATTAGTGAACAGCATATACCAGGCCAACTTCTCAATCAGCACATGCATAATGTGATTATCATTGTTGACAAAGGGTCGATTCCGATTCGGGCCGGAAAAAATACCGACCGACTCGGTACTGGAATTTAGTCCGACCGACACGTACCGGCGCCGTCCGACCCGGGTAGTACGATGAAATGCATGGGAATCACGACCGACTCGCACGGAACACAAGGCGAACGACCGACCCGGACGGAAACAAGCTATCCGGCCGGGAAACCACGCGAATCGAACCGACCGACACGCATCAGGAAATAACCCGAACGAAACGTACCCGCGAACTCCGACCCGCGCAGTACGATGCAATGGGTGCAAATTCAGACCGATTCGTACGGAGCCCAAGCCGTACGACCGACACGCATACCAAACCCAGCCGAACAAACACAATACTCCGCGACCGACGCGTACGCCGCATATGAAACTGAGCTGAAACACAGCGGGAACGACTCGGAGAGGCGCGCACGAGACAACTGCAACGTCCTACTCGGTCAGAAGAACGACTCCTACATGCACAATAATCACAAATGAAAAAATACAAAAAAAAGGGCCAAACAAGCAATGACAAAGCCAATAAATACAGGGGGTGAAAAAAATGGAACAAGGACACACCCCCAACTCCACCTACATAAAGCCCACAAATCCCTACCATGATCCTTTGCAAATCCCACTGACCTGCCAGCACAGAACACCATCACACAGCAAACACAGACACACACACAGCTCATCCAACACAAAAGCCACACACCATTAGCACCTCAACAAATAGCACCCTCACACACACACAGCAAAACCTACACACACACACCCTCACTTGCACACACACACATCAATCACCACCACCACCACCCATCACCATGCCCCTAAAGAAGAATCCAAAGTTCCTAGATAGTGAATTGGAAGTCATGGTAGACGAGATCCTGAGGGTAGAGCCACAGTTGTTTGGCACATTGGTCCAACAGACCCCCATGTCGCAGAAAACCAAGATGTGGGCGAGGATCGTCGACAGGGTGAACGCACAATCACCATGTTTGCGCACAAAGGAAGACATCCAGAACAGGTGGTATGATGTGCGCAGGAGGGTCAGAGACCTACTCAAGAAGGATTACCTCCTGAGCCAGCACACCGGCAGTGGCCCTCCTGCAAAACCAGTATACCTCAGGCCCTGGGAGGAGAAGGTGCGGGCCATCCTACCACCAGTGAGCGTATATGGACTAACAGACATCCCAGAGCCTGGTGAGTACACAACTAATATACACAATATTGTGTGCCAATACACACACATCACTGTCAAGGGGACAGTCAAACCATCCACCCCTAGCAAATCAACAGCAACCAAAAGATAATCATCCCAAGATGTGTATGTCAGTTAGATAAACACAATACATGCCATCTCATAGTGATATGTAACTGTGTCATGACATGTACAAACCTAACAACAAATAGAGCAAGGCAGTGGCACAAATATAACCAACAAACACTGCCTGATATTTTGCCACCACTAGAACACCACCTCACAGGGAAGCTCACTTAAAGGAAGGAATTCTGTGTATGCTGGTGAAGTTAGTGTAGCCAATAGCATGATGGGAGTTGTAGTCACAGATACTGCTCACCCTCACAATTGGCCCATCAACACCACTCTGAACCATGCTCACATCACAGGGAGTGGATAAGGACTGACAAGATGGCTGACACTGGCTACTGCTGTGGGGAGCACAAGGCCCTGCTGGGAACTGTGCACCAACAAACAGCACAACACCACTGCCTGACATCCTGAAAGCCAACTTGCACTCTCTGCAATGCAAGCACGTTGCATGGTGGGATATCTGGCTGGCTGGGAAGGAGGACTCACAGCACTGACCATAGTTACAAGCAGCTCACCTCACACACCCCCTCAACACAAACTCCACATAACCCACCTGGGAGAATGCAATGCCTCACATACCAAATGAAGATCCCACAAAGAACCACCACCCTGGGTAATGCTGTGTGAAGCACAGGGACACACCTGGGACTTGTAGCCAAACAAACGCAAGGACAACACTGTCAGCCTTCCTGTCAGCACAGGCACACTACCCCACAGGGAAGCAGAGTCCAAAGGAAGGAAGTACGGGCATGCTGGGAAGGGGGTGTAGGCAATAGCATGATGGGAGTTGGAGTCACAGATACTGCTCACCCTCACAATTGGCCCATCAACACCACTCTGAACCATGCTCACATCACAGGGAGTGGATAAGGACTGACAAGATGGCTGACACTGGCTACTGCTGTGGGGAGCACAAGGCCCTGCTGGGAACTGTGCACCAACAAACAGCACAACACCACTGCCTGACATCCTGAAAGCCAACTTGCACTCTCTGCAATGCAAGCACGTTGCATGGTGGGATATCTGGCTGGCTGGGAAGGAGGACTCACAGCACTGACCATAGTTACAAGCAGCTCACCTCACACACCCCCTCAACACAAACTCCACATAACCCACCTGGGAGAATGCAATGCCTCACATACCAAATGAAGATCCCACAAAGAACCACCACCCTGGGTAATGCTGTGTGAAGCACAGGGACACACCTGGGACTTGTAGCCAAACAAACGCAAGGACAACACTGTCAGCCTTCCTGTCAGCACAGGCACACTACCCCACAGGGAAGCAGAGTCCAAAGGAAGGAAGTACGGGCATGCTGGGAAGGGGGTGTAGGCAATAGCATGATGGGAGTTGGAGTCACAGATACTGCTCACCCTCACAATTGGCCCATCAACACCACTCTGAACCATGCTCACATCACAGGGAGTGGATAAGGACTGACAAGATGGCTGACACTGGCTACTGCTGTGGGGAGCACAAGGCCCTGCTGGGAACTGTGCACCAACAAACAGCACAACACCACTGCCTGACATCCTGAAAGCCAACTTGCACTCTCTGCAATGCAAGCACGTTGCATGGTGGGATATCTGGCTGGCTGGGAAGGAGGACTCACAGCACTGACCATAGTTACAAGCAGCTCACCTCACACACCCCCTCAACACAAACTCCACATAACCCACCTGGGAGAATGCAATGCCTCACATACCAAATGAAGATCCCACAAAGAACCACCACCCTGGGTAATGCTGTGTGAAGCACAGGGACACACCTGGGACTTGTAGCCAAACAAACGCAAGGACAACACTGTCAGCCTTCCTGTCAGCACAGGCACACTACCCCACAGGGAAGCAGAGTCCAAAGGAAGGAAGTACGGGCATGCTGGGAAGGGGGTGTAGGCAATAGCATGATGGGAGTTGGAGTCACAGATACTGCTCACCCTCACAATTGGCCCATCAACACCACTCTGAACCATGCTCACATCACAGGGAGTGGATAAGGACTGACAAGATGGCTGACACTGGCTACTGCTGTGGGGAGCACAAGGCCCTGCTGGGAACTGTGCACCAACAAACAGCACAACACCACTGAATGACATCCTGAGAGTCAACCTGAACCCACTGCAAGGGTGGCATGCTTCATGGTGGGATAACTGGGCCAGGTGGAGAAGGATGGCCGGATGTCCACCAAATACAACCAATGCTGGCCATGCACACACCTCAACATTCATATTGAAATGCCCCAGGTATGCATGACAATGTGCTACACCAATATCAACCTCTTACTGTGACAACTTAGGACAATGCAATGTACATGCCCGCATCCAGAGGTACAGTCACAACTGTCAGGTGTGTGAACCATTGATGTCTGTAGAAACATTACATACAATGTGTGTCTCTTCCAAATACAGGTGACGATGATGGGGACACAGCAGCAGGCGAGGAGGAGTCCCTGTCCCAGGCTCCGGGGGACACAGAGCTCACTGGTGTGGAACAGCCTCTGCCCTCCTCGGATGGCGAAGACCTACCTGGCACCTCCGGTGTGAGTCATCATGCAGCACCAGCTGGACCAACATCTGCACCCCCTGCACCCACCCCTCCAACAACTGCCAACATACAGACCACCCCCGCCGACACGGACAGACCAAGGACCACCGCTGACAACAGCACAGGGCCCCAGGCCCACCGTGGAGCAACGGATGACAACACCACTAACAACCCCCAAGTGGGCCTCGGGTCACCTGTGCGTGCCACCGCAGGTCCTGCACGTGTCGCCAGGGGTGGTGGGAGGGGTGGTAGACATAGGTCGCTGCTTGCAGAGGGGTCTGGACTGCATGATGACCCACAACTGGCACGCATCGCTGATGCGTACCAGGATAGCACCGGAGAGGTCAGACAGGTAGTGGGGATCCTCAAGGACATACAACAGCAGCAGGCTGCCCATCATGCCCGCTTGGACTCCCACATGGCCCGTGTGGAGACACACATGGCCCGTGTGGAGACACACATGTCGGGCATGGAGTCCAAGTGGGACACATTGCAAGAACTCACAGCGGTGCATAGGGACATATTGACATGCCTCCGCCAGATTAGCACCAACATGGCCACACCTCCCTGTGTGCCCACAACATCTGGTGCTGCAACAACTGACACCGCCACAGGGAGGGAGGAGGACTCTGGCGGAGAGTCCCCTGCACCGCCGCAGCCTGCACGTGAGGGTCCCCCCCAAAGAAGAGGGGTCGTCCGAGGAAGGAAAACTGAGAGGTTGATGGCCACGTACATCCCCCAGGAAGCCAACACCTGTTCCGGAAATTCTCCTTTGTGTGCAAACGTTTCACCCTGTCGAATGCAACACTACTTTCCCACATGACATGGGGAGTTCAAGTTGGACTAATGTATCATATGACTGTGGACTTCACTCAGGACATTTCTGCTACCAAGACTTCCAACTCATCTGGGAACTTTGGATCACAATCCCAATGTACAGCACCCACCATCCTGTGCACTATACACACACACATTTCTGTAAATAAAATCACTAGTACACCATACTTGCCACTGTTGTTATTCAAATGTGGATACTGTTATGGTGATGATGTTCTGCTAAATTACACTGTGTATGCTAACTGCTACAGCAAGTACAACACCGTCGTGTGAGTCATGGTGACGTGACACATATGAGGGAGACACACCACTAGGGCTACACAACACAGACACCAGGGCCATCGGACTCATCGCCCACAGTGATGTTGCCAGGAAATACAGTGGAATGCACAGACACCACACCTATTCAGAGTCTGTGTCAACTAGCCCACAGGTGCAGTAAGCAAATGTCAGTCAGATGTGTGACCACAGACAACGCACATCCCAAAGTGAAGCACAGGTTTATTACACATTTGCAACATGTTGTTTCCACTACAAATGCAAGGTTTACCCACGTGGCAGTGGCCACACAGTCAACAAGTGCAGAAGATATGAAGTCCAGGGGTGTGTGGCACATCACTTGTAGGCCAACTACTGCTGCCACCCTGAAAGCTGAATCATGGTGTCGGGGGATCCAAGTTGACCAAAGTACTCAGTAAGCACCCTGTGAAGGACAGACATGACACACAGTTAAAATCACTGTAGAACAGGACAGTACTGCAATACTCATGCCCAATACATGTCACAAGACAACTACACAAAACCAAGTTAGCATATCAAAACTGTTGGGGAGTTCAGACTACCTGGAAGGACACATTGCTGCACGCATCCAGTCAAGTAGCACATGGCCACACTCAAACAGCACCAGAGCACCACCCACACATATCATGCAAACTCACGTCATTCACATTACATCTCCCTGGATACTCACATTCAGCTGAAGAAGTTGGTGATGAGCTGTGTGCGGACATCACCATCATCATCATCATCATCACTGGCATCGTGGTCCAGGCCAGGATCCTCCACAGGTGGCGGACGTTGGTCATCGTCATCCAGGATGAGAGGCAACTCCTTCCGCACTGCCAGGTTGTGTAGCATGCAGCAGACGATGACAATCTTGCACACCTTTGCTGGGGCATATGGGAGGGCCCCTCCTGTCTTGTCCAGGCAGCGGAAGCGGCTCTTCAGGAGACCAAAGGTCCGCTCTATCACTCTCCTGGTCCGACCATGTGCCTCATTGTAGCGCATCTGGGCTGGTGTCACAGGGTTCCTGAGGGGTGTCAGCAACCACGGCATGTTGGGGTATCCGGAGTCACCTACGGACAGACAAGTGCACATTAGCTGATTTGGAAAAGTGGGTGGAATACTACAGATCAGAACACACACAATGGTACAAAGTCAGTACACACCGACAAGCCAGGCACGCTGGTTCTGCATCTGTGCCATCATCCTCGGGATGCGACTACTCCTCATCACGTAGGCATCGTGTGCTGAACCAGGGAAACGGGCACACACATGTGTGATGCTCATATCTGCTAAACATACCACCAGAGCATTGATCGAATGGTAATGTTTACGGTTCCGGTATGCCTGCTCATGTGCCTGTGGTGGTATCAAAGCCACATGTGTCCCATCAATGGAGCCAATGACATGTGGCATCCTCCCCAGGGCATAGAAGTCACTCTTGACGTCAGTGAGTTGTTGACGTGTTGGGAAATAGATGTACTGGTTCAGGCATCTCAACATTGCCTCCAAAACATCGCGTAGCACACGGCTGAACATAGTCTGTGACATCCCACCGGCAGTCGCAACAGTGTGTTGAAAGGTACCGGTGGCAAAGAAGTGTAGGGCTGCCATTACCTTCACCTTGGGGGTCAGCGCCGTAGGGTACGTCCGGCCAGGTTGCAAATGTGGTGCCAAGCGCACTGCCAAATCCTCAATCAGCTGCCTGGTGAAGCGGTACCGTCGGATGCTGTCACGTTCCACCATCGTTGCCAGGTCAGGGAATGGTCTATGGACAGCTGGAGCCCTGCAGTGCATAGGTTGAAGGAAGAAAGATTGTCAGTCACCCCACATATGTGCCATTCACCATACTCAATTTCACATGATACATCATTACGTGACACAAGTACTTGATGTGTGTGCCGTTCTGTCGGACATAACTCGCACCTACATGGCCATCATCTAACTTCTCAGTACAACATGTGTGCACAACAGGTACCAGGTTGTGCTATGGGAAACCATTAGGCTGTGTCACAGTACCCATTTACTGCTGTCACGTTCCACACACACACCACAGTGACATGTCTGGACAGATGCGCCACAGGCATCACAGATCATTGACAGGTAGATTCCCAGTGACCCTGTCTTGCCACATGGACACTGGCATGACATGGCGTATCATGTACACGTCAGAAAAACAAACATGACTCCCACAGGTAGTGGCCCCTGTCGCATCCGCAGGACAGACATGGACGCCAGTGACGCACAACATCAAAGTCCATGCACAAACAACGTTGATGTGGAGACTGTCTCCCATCGTGCACATGGAATCAGTGACATCGGAAACACAACATGCACACAGACTGTGGAGGGACATCACTATTGTGGCAATGGGTCATCCTGTGACGTACATGCCTTCCCACATGGGACTCTGGGGGTATGTGACATGTCATACACATACACAACCTGGAAATGTGACCATGCCACATGCTCCAAAATGAACTGTTGCACATCACAGTGGTCATGTGCACAACACACCAAGGACCCTGTCCCCATGAACACATGCACAGCCTGGGTGTGGCTGCCCACAAGTGCCACCACAGAAACCACATGTTAACCCCCATACACAGAGAAGGAAATGCAGCCTTACATGCCTCAGGAAACAGTGTGGACTGGGTGTGGTGTTGTAGGTGTGCCCCTGGGTCTCTGGCAGGTATATGTGGCTGGCATACGTTCACCAGTGACAAGCATGGTGACATATGCGACTGACCTGTACAGGTACTCGTTGTATAGCAATGGACCGATTGGTGTGCCCGGCCGGCCCATTGCATCTGTTGTGAGCGGGTACGCGTTGTACAGCAATGGACCGATCGGTGCCCGGCCGGCCCATTGCATCTGTTGTGAGCGGGTACGCGTTGTACAGCAATGGACCGATCGGTGTGCCCGGCCGGCCCATTGCATATGATGTGTGCGGGTACGCGTTGTATCCCGAAATACGCGTTGTACAGCAATGGACCGATCGGTGTGCCCGGCCGGCCCATTGCATCTGTTGTGAGCGGGTACGCGTTGTACAGCAATGGACCGATCGGTGTGCCCGGCCGGCCCATTGCATATGATGTGTGCGGGTACGCGTTGTATCCCGAAATACGCGTTGTACAGCAATGGACCGAACGGTGCGCACACATTGGCTGGGGCCTGGCATGGCAACGGACGCGTTTTCGAAGCTCCAACGAGTCTGATGCAGTGAATTCAGTTGGCCAGCCACAACAATGTTGCAAAATCATGGGTGTCATGAAGTTGAAGATTTGAAGGATGCTGTGGGCGTGTATTAGTGCTGCTATTCCATGGATTGGTCAGATTCAGAAGATGCAAACGACTTGGACCTATCACTTTGGACACATGGGACAGTATCTGCCTCTGCAGCACACATATAATGCTGGCTGTTCCCCTGAGAGCTCACTTGCCTGCACTACATGCTCCAGGACGACATCTGCCACCAACACTGCTGCTGTTTATGCATCCTCTGGCTCCTGCAATGGCACGTACTGTGGAGAGAGCCCCAGCCTTCAGCCTTGAGGAGAACCAGGCCCTGCTGGACAGCCTCCTTCCACAGTACAGCAAGCTGTATGGGAAACCAGGGAGCAGGTGAGTGTGCTGTCCACTGCCTTACTAATTGTGCATGTTGTCTGACTAGCAGGACTTTCAGTGTGCACACCACTGGCTAGCATGCTCACTGAGTAGTTGTCACACCCCAAAGTGTGTAGTTACATGCACTGAACTGGTACAGTGCAGTAACAGTGCATTCCAACTAGGTTTACTTCCCATGCAATGATACCATGTAGTGACTGCTGGCAAACTGTTCATAGCCATTGTTGCACTGCCTGTGTACATCATATGCCCCTGTGATTGAGACATGTATATCCAACTGTGTGATGCACGTATATGTTGCATGTGTAGTAATGGCCTTTTCACTTTGTCATCCTCACAGGTTGATGCCCACCAGAAGCAGGAAATCTGGCTGACCATCGCCCGGGAAGTAAGATCCGTGGGGGTCTACAGGCGCAGGATCCGCAACTGCCAGAAGAGGTGGCAGGACCTTCGTGGCTGGACCCGGAGGATCGCAAGGGTCCAGCTGAAGCTGTCGCCTCCTCGCAGGAGGGGCGGACACCGGACCCTGACCCCCACATGCTCCGGATCCTGGCGGTGGTCTTCCCTGACCTGGATGGGCAGCTGAAGGCCAGACAGCAGCAAGGAGGGGTGAGTCCATGACTGCACTGTGCACTTTGTCTGACATGCTATGTGCCCTCCTCTGGCCTGGTTAAACTTCCACAGTACATCAGTCATGTGGTCCAGGACCCATGTCCCTCATTTGTGACATGCCCACTTCTCCTCTGATACGCATATGTGTGGCCCTTATAGTCAGGAAATTGTGTCATTTGGGGACTGTGTCATTGCATTTAGCTTTGCTCAAGGTGGGGGACAGCATTTGTTCCCGTGACTATGTTGTGCGATTCATGGGTGGGTCAATTGCTTACACAATGCCTAAGTTCTGACATGTAATCTGGGTGTAACTTTGATATGTGGTCCGCTTGCTGCTCTGACTCACCACATGTCCCTGGGGAATTTGGCACACACCCATGCTGCTGGTGGGAACAATGTTTGGGCCTCAGGAGTATGTGTATCCAGTGTGTCACACATGCTTAGCCACCTGCCTACTGTCCAGGACTCATCCCTCTTACAGGTGGAGCTGGACAGTCATGCCTACTCCAGGGCATACAATACACTCTGTACTCCCACTCCCGTGTATCATCTGGCATGTTGTGATCAGTGAAATGTACCCTCAGGTGTCTGCCTCTGTCTCATTGTGCTGTGTCTTCGTTGTCAGGACTACTGGTATGTTTATCGGTTAGGGCTCAGCATGCCATCTGAGATGTGACCATGATAGACGATACTTCTGTGACTTATAGGTGTCTGATCACTTGACTGTGCACACAGGTGTTTGCGACTGTGACTTTCAGGCAGCTGTATTTTCATTCACAGCACACTGTGAGGTGCTCATGTTCAGAGAGTTGTGTTTCATGTCCCCCATATGTCCAGTTGGTATGACGTGGACAAATAGTAGTACAGATGATGTGGTTTTTGGGGGATGGACATGTGCACTTGTCAGTCACATAACTTGCATTCCCCATGCCCTCGGATTGTGACACAGTGCAGACTGTTGTTGGCTGGCTGCCATGGCCATGTGACTTGAGACAGTAATGTATGACTTTGCACGCATTCCTGTGTCATGGCATTAAACTTCCTGAGACTGATCCTGCAGGGGAGTGACATGTGCAACATGCACCCCATTGTGGCATTGACTATCCGGACATGGGTGCATCATGGTGTCTGGTGCTGGTATGCATCACATGCATTTCTATTTAGACTCTGGCCATCCCTTTATCCGGACACCTGCACTGACTCAGTGGCAAGAGATGTGATGTGTGCATGTTCACATACTTCACCGTGTTCCCTGCAATGTCCAACAACTGTGTAGGTGGTGCATGTGTCCACACTGGGGTCTTACCATCAGACAGGCACCAGACAGATGGGTGCAAGGGCAGGAGGGGTGTGAGTCCCATGGTTGACCATCAGACTGACAATTGGCTTCCCCGAATCTGTGTGAGGACTTTAGGCAATGTTCAACTAAGGATGCCAGGGCTTGCTCTGTAATGTGCTGTACTTACTGTGGTGTGTGCGGTCAGTGCAGGTGACTGATGTTTGTCTGTTTCCCTAATTGTTTGCAGATACATCCACGGCCACAGGAGGGGACAGCTCCACGGACCAGGAGGAGCAGCGGAGCCAGACTGGGTCAGCATCGGACGAGTGGTCAGAGGGACCCAGTGGCACGGAGGGCGAGGGGAGCCACACCGAGGAGTCCTCAGCACCATCCACCTCAGCTGAGGACCACAGCAGCTCGGAGGATGACTCCCTTGTGGAGGCGGGTCTCAGCAGCCACCAAAGGCCAGCTAGTCTGTCTGGCCCCGCCACCACCACCACCACCACCGCCCTCCCATTGGCTCCCATTCCTGAGGTCCGTGGAGGCTCCCGTGCTCGGGAGCGTGTCTCCTTCGTGCCAGGCACCGCACCCCCTGCCCCTGTGTCCCCTGCTGCCCTGAGTGAGGAGTCTGTGTACCTCCTTCGGCAGCTCCATGTAGGGCAGACAGCAATGCTGAGTGTCCTCCATGCACACACCACTCTGTTGACACAGCTGGTGTCGTTCATGGAGGGCATCTCGACGGGTATGTCTGCCCTACAGAGGAGCAATAAGTCCATGGACTCCTCCCTGACGGCAGCAGTGTCCCTCCTCCAACAGTCCCTCACCCCTCCCACCTCTGCCCCATCCACACTTCCTGCCCCCCTACCTGTCCAAAGCACATGCACACCTGCACAGTCACCCAAACACACAGACACGAGCAGCACAGACACACCCAAGAGAAAGGCAAGACGTGCACACAAGCATCCTCAGGGGACTGATACCACAGACACAGGGGATGGGGAACACACACACACACAGGCATCCACATTCACTCCGCAGTCCTCCAAATCCTCTCCCTCCAAGACCCCTTCCCTTGCCTCGCCTGCTACCCCACCTACACAGCAGATCTTCCTGTGTGACCTCGGCCTCTTCCCTCCAATCCTGCTGATCCAGCATACCGGGGGAAGAGGAAGTCCACCCACACAGAGGGGAGTGCCCCTCGCCCCCGGACACCCTCCCCCAGGCGCAGGCAGACACAGGACCCCATTAGGAAGTCCCCCCGGACCAGGAAGAGCAAGACCCCACCACCACCACCACGCAGCTCCACCGCCCAGTCTCTCTCCTCCATCCCCCAGGCCACCACTGCACAGGTTCCCCCGCCACACCCTGCCCCAGGTTCCCCCACACACCGATACCGCATCCCCAGACTGCTTAGGCCCTCCCCCCTGCCACTTGCTCTTCCACCCCCAACCCAGACGCTCTGCCTGTTAGTGGCACTGTTGTGGAGACCGGGTCCCCCCTCTGTCCTGCCCACCTCATCTGCCCACCCTTCCACTCCCTTGGAGTCATGCACTGCAGTGGAGTCCACAACCACCACGTCTGACTCGGGCACTGCAGTGGGTACCCAGTCCACTACATCAGTCCAGCCCACTGCAGTGGTTGCAGCACCCACACCAACTGACTTGTGTACCACAGTGGTGCCGGCCCCCCTGAGTCAGACACCTCCACTGCAGTTGCCGGTGACACTCCTGCACCCACCACCCCTTCACTGCCTCACTCTGCCATCCCCTGATCCTGTCCCTGCGGTGCCTGGCCTGCCCCTTGTATGCCCCTCCAAGGGGGATGTCCCCTAACCGTACCAGTGCAGGCAAGCAATGTGTGACCAGTTGTCACTTCTCACCCTGTTGGGACTGTGATTTTGGACTGGCCATTGGCCTTAGTTTCTTTTGGACTTCCGTGTTTACCCTGACATTTGCTGAATAAAGCCTCTTTTTGTTTACTTGTGGGTTTTCTTTTGATGTACATGATGTGGATGAGTAGCATCCTGCATTTGCAGTTGTAATAGTGTTCACATCAGGAAAATGAAGTGTTGCAGTGATGGACTCCATGTGGTCCATGGGATATGTGTCCTGTTGTAGTCTGGATCTATGGCATCCTTTGCTACAGTCTGAGGGTGTAATGTTCAGCATTTGACACAGGGATGTCCATTTTGCATTTGTAAATGAACATCTTTGTCTTACACTGATGCACATCTGGTGGGCTTACCACTGTTCAATGTTCCGATTTCCCTGACTGTGTGCCCAGCTCCACTGGACATGCAGTTTTGCACATCAATGTCGAAGGACTCATCTGTGTATACAGTGCAACTTGCTTGACACGTGTTTTGTGTGTGTGCAGATGACTGACGTGACACTCCCGTACCCAGGCTGATGTGAGCAGAGCCTTCTGTGTGTTGTGGTTGTTGACTCACTGACGGAGTGTTCTGCTGACATGTTTGGGTCGTGCACAGACAAGGTTTGGCACAGCGGACCTTCCACAGGAGTGGAGTGCCCTCATGGCAGTGTGTAATCCGGTGACATTGCGTGGGCCTGTGTTGTGTGTTGTGTAAGCATGTCTGTGCGTGTTCCCTTCCCTTTTCCTACACAGGCTGTGTCCCTAGGGATGTTCCTGTTTGTGATGCTTGCTGAGTTGTTCTGTGTTCATCCAGCATCTTGGACCTGGTTTCTCCGTGATGTGGGTGCATGGCAAACTAATGTTCATGAGGTTGTCATACCAGGTTGTCTTTGTTGTCAGGGCTGGGGATGTGGGCAAACGCAGATGGGACACATTCAGGATTCCCCTTGGCACTTGTTGTTTACACGAGTCATGTGATTTACAGTTTGTGGTAGCTTTCAGTGATTGTGACACGTTGTGTGTGTGACTGCTGCCACTCCTCAGGGTCAGAGCTGCAATGTTGGAAGTTGTGTACGTGTGTTCTTCGTGTGTCACCTTGGCTTCTTCGTTGGTGTGTGACTATGGCCAGGATCCCATTGATTGTGGTGGATTTCACATCATGCCCATGTACGGCATACTGTGCTGTGTGTCAGACATTGACGAGTCTTGTTGACTGGCCATGTGTGATGGGTTTCTGCACCTTAGTTCCCACCACCACCCCTGGTATTGTCATGGGTGCATGTCCAATGTCACCAGTCCATGTGAGCTTCACTGCTGCACATTGGTGGAGATCAGGGTGTGTGGTGTTGAGTGTGTGCAAAAGTGAGTTGTTGCACGGCTAGACCCCTACCTCCATATTGGCCTTGGCTGGCAGGCCGTGCTGATTGATTGGAGCTTGTGTAGGTGTGATGGTAGTTAGTTGCTCAGGACACATGGCTGTGGTTCACAGTGTGAACGACATCTAACTTTGTCATCACAGTGGGATTATCATGCAGGCTAGTGTCAGCACAATGTGGGGTCCCTGGGGGTAGTGCTGTGGTGGGTCTGTCTCTTGCTGTGTTAGTTGCTGTTCCTACAAGCTTGTGTGACATGTGTAATTTGTGCTCCCTCTCATCTAACAATGCCTGATTGCCCACATAGGGGTATCCGATCCATGAGTAACTTTTGTATGGCACTGTATACACATCTGTGTGGTTGGAATTCAGGCCTCCTCATGTGTTGTGTGGTTGCCTGGGGACACTGGCACACCCCCCCCATCACCTGTTGTGTTTGATATGCAGTGTGAGTCTGCCTGTTTGTGTTTGTGCCTTTGCACCACTGCATTGGCATATCTTGAGTGTGCCATTGGCTGTATGTTGTTTGGTGGCTTTCCCCTGCTGTCCCTGGGACTCCTAGGTCATCAGTCAGCACAATAATCATGGTTTGTATGTCCCATTGCTGCCATGGTATGGTATTTGTTCACCTGACATCTACAGTCTCCACAGGATATCTACATTTGTGTGTCCATTGGTGCAGATATGTGGGTCAGCATTATGATGGTCACTTCTGTCATTGTGTTATTTGTGAATGTTGACAATGTGGGCCCCCATGGGTGATGTTTGTATGCACATGGCCAAAACGATGTTTCAGTGACACTGCACTGTTTCCCTCGACCAATCTATGTTGCTATGGGACACAAGCACTACTATGCCACTGATGTGTTTGTTGTTGTGTGACCAGGATTCATCCATGCAGTTTGGCTTTGGCAGCTTTTACCATGACTACCACTTCCCTTTTGGTCACTGTGGTGATGGGGCTTTAGGCCCCATTGCCACACTGTTCAAAATGTGCATCAGCTATGGACACCACACTTCCCTTTTGGTCACTGTGGTGATGGGGCTTTAGGCCCCATTGCCACACTGTTCAAAATGTGCATCAGCTATGCACTCCACACTTCCCTTTTGGTCACTGTGGTGATGGGGCTTTAGGCCCCATTGCCACACTGTTCAAAATGTGCATCAGCTATGGATAGCACACTCCCTTTTGGTCACTGTGGTGATGGGGCTTTGAGGCCCCATTGCCACACTGTTCAAAATGTGCATCAGCTATGGACACCACACTTACCTTTTGGTCACTGTGGTGGTGGGGTGTTCAGGCCCATTGCCACACTGTTCAAAATGTGCATCATCTATGGATTCCACACTTCCCTTTTGGTCACTGTGGTGATGGGGCTTTAGGCCCCATTGCCACACTGTTCAAAATGTGCATCAGCTATGGACACCACACTTACCTTTTGGTCACTGTGGTGATGGGGTGTTCGAGCCCATTGCCACACTGTTCAAAATGTGCATCAGCTATGGACTCCACACTTCCCTTTTGGTCACTGTGGTGATGGGGCTTTAGGCCCCATTGCCACACTGTTCAAAATGTGCATCAGCTATGGACACCACACTTCCCTTTTGGTCACTGTGGTGATGGGGTGTTCGAGCCCATTGCCACAGTGGCCATGGTCGGCTTGCATTGTGGAGGCCACACACATTTCTGTGTGACACATGTGCTAGGGGGTCACATTGTATGTTCAATGTCATGTTCAGTGTTGTAGGCATTTGACACAGACTACACACACTTGTCATGGTGTTGGGGGGGATGTAATCTTCTGTCATTCCTTATGTGGGAGTATGCTAGTTGTGTCATGCATTACCCGTCCTATGAGTAGGAGTGGTGTTAGTGGTAGGCATCCATCCCCCATGAGTGGGGATGGTAGTAGTGACAGGCATCCAGGCCCCCCTGAGTAGGGGTGGTGGTAGTGGTAGGCATCCAGCCCCCCTGAGTAGTGATGGTGGTAGTGGTAGGCATCCATACCCCTAAGGGTGGGGATGGTAGTAGTGGCAGGCATCCAGGCCCCCCTGAGTAGGGGTGGTGGTAGTGGTAGGCATCCAGGCCCCCCTGAGTAGTGGAGGTGGTAGTGGCAGGCATCCATCCCCCTATGAGTGGGGATGGTAGTAGTGGCAGGGCATCCAGGCCCCCTATGAGTGGGGATGGTATAGTGGTGGGCATCCATCCCCCTATGAGTGGGGATGGTAGTAGTGACAGGCATCCAGGCCCCCTGAGTAGGGGTGGTGGTAGGCATCCATCCCCCCATGAGTGGGGATGGTAGTAGTGGTAGGCATCCAGCCCCCCCTGAGTAGTGATGGTGGTAGTGGTAGGCATCCATACCCCTAAGGGTGGGGATGGTAGTAGTGGCAGGCATCCAGGCCCCCCTGAGTAGGGGTGGTGGTAGTGGTAGGCATCCAGGCCCCCCTGAGTAGTGGTGGTGGTAGTGGCAGGCATCCATCCCCCTATGAGTGGGGATGGTAGTAGTGGCAGGCATCCAGGCCCCCTATGAGTGGGGATGGTGGTAGTGAGTAGGCATCCATCCCCCTATGAGTGGGGATGGTAGTAGTGACAGGCATCCAGGCCCCCCTGAGTAGGGGTGGTGGTAGTGGTAGGCATCCATCCCCCATGAGTGGGGATGGTAGTAGTGGTGAGGCATCCGGCCCCCTGAGTAGTGATGGTGGTAGTGGTAGGCATCCATACCCCTAAGGGTGGGGATGGTAGTAGTGGCAGGCATCCAGGCCCCCTGAGTAGGGGTGGTGGTAGTGGTAGGCATCCAGGCCCCCTGAGTAGTGGTGGTGGTAGTGGCAGGCATCCATCCCCCTATGAGTGGGGATGGTAGTAGTGGCAGGCATCCAGGCCCCCTATGAGTGGGGATGGTAGTAGTGGTAGGCATCCATCCCCCTATGAGTGGGGATGGTAGTAGTGACAGGCATCCAGGCCCCCTGAGTAGGGGTGGTGGTAGTGAGTAGGCATCCATCCCCCATGAGTGGGGATGGTAGTAGTGGTAGGCATCCAGCCTCCCTGAGTAGTGATGGTGGTAGTGGTAGGCATCCCATACCCCTAAGGGTGGGGATGGTAGTAGTGGCAGCCATCCAGGCCCCCTGAGTAGGGGTGGTGGTAGTGGTAGGCATCCAGGCCCCCTGAGTAGTGGTGGTGGTAGTGGCAGGCATCCATCCCCTATGAGTGGGGATGGGTAGTAGTGGCAGGCATCCAGGCCCCCTATGAGTGGGGATGGTAGTAGTGGTTGGCATCCATCCCCCTATGAGTGGGGATGGTAGTAGTGACAGGCATCCAGGCCCCCTGAGTAGGGGTGGTGGTAGTGGTAGGCATCCATCCCCCCATGAGTGGGGATGGTAGTAGTGGTAGGCATCCAGCCCCCTAAGGGTGGGGTTGGTAGTAGTGACAGGCATCCAGCCCCCTGAGTAGGGGTGGTGGTGGTGGCAGGCATCTACCCTGAGTGGGGGTGGTGGTAGTGGGAGGGCATCCATACCCCTAAGGGTGGGGATGGTAGTAGTGGCAGGCATCCAGTCCCCCTGAGTAGGGGTGGTGGTAGTGGTAGGCATCCATACCCCTAAGGGTGGGGATGGTAGTCGTGGCAGGTATCCAGGCCCCCTGAGTAGGGGTGGTGGTAGTGGTAGGCATCCATCCCCCATGAGTGGGGATGGTAGTAGTGACAGGCATCCAGGCCCCCTGAGTAGGGGTGGTGGTAGTGGTAGGCATCCAGGCCCCCTGAGTATGGGTGGTGGTAGTGGTAGGCATCCATCCCCCATGAGTGGGGATGGTAGTAGTGACAGGCATCCAGGCCCCCTGAGTAGGGGTGGTGGTAGTGCTAGGCATCCAGGCCCCCTGAGTAGTGATGGTGGTAGTGGTAGGCATCCATACCCCTAAGGGTGGGGATGGTAGTAGTGGCAGGGCATCCAGGCCCCCTGAGTAGGGGTGGTGGTAGGGTGGTGTTGGTGGTAGGCATCCATCCCCCTATGGGTGTGTATGGCATTGGTGTTGGCCATCCACCCTATGGTTCTGCTGTTGCTAGTGTACATTATTTGTGCATCCCTATGTGTGTGTGACATATTTCGAATTACGTGTCGTTTGTTTGTATTGTTGGTGTTTGACTTACCGTCTGCGCCGGTCCCGGTAATAGATGTAGAGTATAGGTAGGACCTGCGCAATGGGATTCATGCTTGGATCGTCCCGTTCGGGTTTCTCGTGTCTTCGAGTCCTACTCGTAGCAGGCTTGTTCATCTCGTAGCCGTGGATCGTCTTGTGGCGCGAACGGAGCTTATGTACGGCTCGCCCGGATGCTCAAACGTGCCGGGCGTAGCGACGGGTTCGGCGCGTACGGATTGCGCATCGTACTAGTCCGGCCGGAAGGTGCTGTGTATTTGCTTCCGTGCGGCTCGATTCCAGAGTTCACGGATCCGGCTCAGGCGGGGAACAGGAGCTGGATTGGGTGAGTACGGCTCGCTCGGAAACTGGGGTTGTTATACGCATCGTACTTGTTCGTCCGGACGAGTGTACAGTCGGTCGGGAAACACGCATTCGGCTTATGTTTTTCCGGACGAATACTGTTAGGTGCCCCACCGGCCGAGATCGGAATCGACCCCTGAATGTCTGTTTCCCTTACCTTCAACAACAGGTTACCCCACCCGGCCACTAAGCTTTGAATTTGAGCTAGACAATAGTGAGCACACACACCCTGCAACATAGCATTTTCCCAATCAAGTAAAATCAATGCACTGCTGTCACCACCACTACAGAGAGGGGCATCTTCACAAGGAGCTATCGCCGAATTAACGGCACTCTTATCGCAGCCAAAGTCGTGATAAATTTAGCCCCCCATTCACAAGTCGGTGTTAACAGCCCACAGCACCAGTTTACCCGCGATAGCAGCCGCAAAAACATCGCCACAGAGGACCCTCGCAAATATCGCTAATGAGATGCAGAGTAGG
>CAWUFW010028670.1:0-20932 GCA_963921515.1 Calotriton arnoldi | reverse complement strand
AAGCAGGGCCCCTTCGGGAAGAGGAACGCCAGTACCACACTGAAACACCTATACCACCCTGCACATATGAACAAGACATATAAAACGGAACACCAAAGAGCCCGGGGACCGACAACAGGTGGCCCAAGAATAACATTCACACACAAGGCTCAACGCAGAGCGGAAAGGCAGCCTGCCGCCCACACAAGGGAGAGCAGACAGCACTGAATGACCTTCCATTCCAACTCCGAAACCACAGCCCTACGACAGAAGCCGGTGAATACAGCCATTGTCCAAGAATAGACCAACACAGGCATGCCGAGGAGACCGACCACAGGGCAGATAGCGCATATCACAGAAGCACACAACGGACGGGGAAGAAAGAAGAAAACACTCCCCCATGTCGGCCACATGCAAGTTAATTGGAAGGAGTCACACATCACTGACCTTGAACTGTCTGAGAAGCATGTGGGAAGAGGGCCCGTGTCCTCCAAACAAGCAAACAGAACACAAGTCCTGTCTCCCTACGACTACACAGAGCTCACAGCAACCTCGGAGCGTGCACATTGCAGACTGCACACACAGCCGGAGCACGCCACCACAACGCACCGCTGGGAAATGGCAACCGCAACACACCTACCCAACTACGCCGAACAGCTCAAGCTGTACAAAACCAACCTGTTCCATACATTGGGATGCGATCTCCTGTCCCTGCTGAACGTAAGTTACCGACTGACTTACCGCATCACATTGTTCAGCTGCGTCATGCCCGTCTTCTACTGTCGGAGGTGTCCATACCAGCATCCCGTCGAGATATGCCTCTCCAACCCGGCATGTCTGAAGGCGGACCTGCTACCACTACTCCTCCCTCTGGACGCACACGACAGGGCCTGCTCTGCCTATGGGGGCATGGCGTATGTGGCCAACATCGTACCCGCACTGAAATGGGACCACTGCGCCTCCACACGACGGATCATCGAGAACAGCTACATCGAATGTCACCCAGCATGCCCCATCATGGTCCTCCAAGGGACAACTTACGAACAACACCTTGACAGCCACCATCCGCTACATTGGCTGGCAAACATGTACACCACCAATGACATGGAAGCCCTGCTGGACGGCATCGCATACCTGACAACCTGTCAATTCGTCGGACCACAACGCAGGTTCCCGAGTGACCTATGATGTCCAACCCCGCACCCATGCTTAGCTTCCGCACGGACTGGCCAGTCACCACCACAACAGCCATACCAAACGACCGGCAACTGTAACCACACCATCAACGACATCGCCATGACATCGGATATGACCGGGACATGCACACTGTTCCCCATCACATCCAGGAACACCGCATGCATCGTGGGAGGCAGTGGCATGGGCTCTGTGTATCGCACCCACATGGACGGAACTGCACGAACAACCAGGACACGACATGGATCCAGCGCCCATGGACACACACACCGCTCAGTGGACATGAATAGGTCGCCTGGAGTCTGTGGGTGCTGCACCCCTCCCACCCCCGCCCCGGGAATCCCATACCAGGACCTTTGCATGGACGACAAGTGCATACAACAACAACACGACCCCAGTGACTGTGACATGTCCAGTAACCACCACAGTGCAACAACAAGTGGCACGCCGCTGCATGCACGCAAGCACATGCCCTGATGTCATCTCACATGCACGCGTGCATGAGGAACAACCGCAGCAAACCTGTCACATGGAACTGAGATGGACTGTGCCCATGATGCCAAGCGGTCTGGTAGGCTACATGTATACCGTCTGTGTCAAAGTCCGCAGCTCCGCAGCTATACGTAAATGTACATTAGCACAGCCTTGGCCAAGCAGATGTCACTCTGAAGCCCACATCCCACATGCAACAGCCAATCACATGTAACCCCACACCCTATCCCATTTGCAATCATGCTCAGTATATCCTCAACATGTATTCCGCTGCCAGTAGTGTCCACTATACTGCATCACAGAGGACAGAAGACTCAATATAATGTTTGAAACCAAAACTGTCTCCGCTGACTCATTTCACAAGTACGAATGAGAGAGGATGAGAGTATGTGAAGTACACGGCAGTCGTGACATGACCATGTAGTCCACTGGTATTGGATGTCAACGCAAATGAGTAGCACAACTGTGGAAGACACACATGTGTCGTGTGAAGTCGTATGGACGCAGTGCTCAGGTGGGTGGGTGCGACGGGTAGATGCGCACATGCCAAGTTGGAGCACGCCGTTGTCGGGAGGGGCCATGAACAGTACACCACCGCTTCCCTGGGCATTGTGAGAGGACACCTGTCGGGGGGAGTGAACACGTGTGTGCACAGCAGCCGGGCACACGTACAAAGCGGTACCAGGCGCACCTCAGCCCACCCTCTGTGGACAAGCTGGATCCTGTTGTGCGCCCGCCATGCCCCTTGACAAGGCACACACAGCCCCAGTCGACCAGGTGTAACCCCAACATAGTCAATCCGCACAGGCGATACAGGGCACGGGATGGCAGTGGAGCATGGTGTGTGAGAGGTCTCCTCGCGCTCCTCCTGGTCATATCACGCAGGCAATAGAACCTCAACGTCTAGCATGGCACAAGTCAGATGGAAGTGTAGGGGGACGCACCACAGCACGAGCAGCACTGACGTCACGGGAGGTGGCTCGCACCATCCCATCCATTGCCCATCATACCAACCACGCCACATGCCATTGCGACTAAGTGCAAGCGCGTGCGCCACCACCCCCGAGCCCTCCCCAGAGAGGCCAAAGAGTGAATGTGTGGGCCATCAGCCACAGACGGACGCGGCCTGGCCGCAAGGGCAGCCACAGCCACTGTGTGTCGCAGGTGGCGGATCCGGAAGGCGAAGACTGTGATGCATAGTCCATGCAGGCCGGGTCTCCATTTGGGGCACCACGCAGGTGGACGGCGTCCCGCAACACATCATACCCTGAGACAGCCCACTCGTGCAACTGGACCCACACATACACTCCTTGCCCTCTCTGGTGCGAGCTTGGGGCTGCCTGTGCAAGCGCTAGCCTCGCAGGTGAGCATGCATATTGGGGAGCGAGGGGAGGACATGAGGGCTGGGGCGAAGATGACTGTATCACTGTCAGTTAGTACAAGGGATGACCCAGATGTGGAAAGGAAGAGACGTGTCCCGTGTGTACTGCAACTAGTCGCCAATCCAACTACCCCCCATGTCCGGAATGTAAGCCCGCACCTAGGCCCGCCCATCCGCCACATCGAACATACCACCAGCACGACAACCTTCCCATTCGAAACACTGACTGGGGGTGGCGACCAGTGAACAATCATGTGTAGCCTACCCACGCGTACATGTGGGCCCTCCATGATCCATGTCACCTGCGGCAAAGTCATGACATGCGCAATGAGGGAAGTGAGGAGAGCTGTCCGCCCCACGCGCAGAAGGTGCATCAGCTCCACAGACCCAGCAGCGAGTCCAGCAGGGGTCACATGTGCAGGGGCAGCTGTGCCTGGTGTGAAGGCACATGCATATAGACAGCACATCGACCAATGTGTAGTCTGCCCACATCTACAGTCCATCATCATGCGGACATAGGAATTGAACACAGGGCAACACATCTTCAGTTGGTGCACCCACCGTGACCAACAATGCGCAATCATCGACGTACCCGCCCTGTGCATGGCCCCCCACCCAACGGAGGCACATCCAGTGCCACCATCCCACACACACAAGCCTTCCACGGAACATGCTGTGTCCAATGGTCAGTACAGAGTCAGCGCCCATCTGGTGGATCCTGAACAGGAGACACATGCACACACATGCCAGCTCCCACTATGTACGTCTGCCACCTGGCACGTGCAATGTAACCTCTCACCTGTGACGTGTGACTGCAAGCACACAGCCGTCTTGGCATGGGGCTGTCAATGTGGACACCTGTCAATGTTTCGGGAGGTGTGATCCGTACAGTGCTGTACATAGGGTGCAGTGCTGACACCTACTACTGTCTCATATCCCCTCGTGCCACAGGTCCCACTTGTTTTGGCCGCTCAGCCTGTGCCCACATCGTCGTCGTCGTGTGCCATACTCATCCAGCCGCGGAAGCAGTTCCATGCTCAGCAGACATTCATGTTGCCGTGGCGTTGCCGCTTGACGGATATGCAGTCAGTCCCCATCAGCACGCCCCGCAAGTCATTGGGGCCTAGATCCCCATGTGCATGCACATGGCAGTGGTTTGTATCACTAGCCATTGCCATTGTTGGGAGACCTGTGTAAGTGTATTGTGGCCGTGCCGTCCCAGCTTGACAGCTGGGCTGTGGCTCATGTGCTTGCTCAGTCATGTCAGTGATGTGTATGCGAAATTGCTATGTGTCGTGTTGCTTTGACATGTGTCCTCTGCCATTGTCCCTAGGCGGAGACCGAACATTGACCGCCCATACCAATTGCTGGCGGACATGGACGATACAGAGGTTATTAGGAAGTTTCGGCTGGACAGGCCAACCCTGCATCGACTGTGTGCCATGTTAGAACCCCATCTCCGTCCCCGCAGGGTGTATCCGACTGCTGTCACCCCCACCGGCTAAGGTGATGGCCGCCATGCATTTCTTCGCCACTGGGTCATTCCAGCACACAGTGGGCATTGGAGGAGGGATGTCCCAGCCCATGTTCAGCAAGGTGCTGAGGGATGTACTGGCAGCCATGATGCTGTACCGAAACAGGTACATCCGCTTCCCCAGGGCTCGTGAATTGGCGGCAGTGAAGGGTGCATTCTATGCCCTTGGCAGAATCCCACACGTCGTTGGAGCCATTGACTGCACACATGTCGGCCTTGTTCCACCACAGGCCACTGAGCACCTGTACCGCAACAGGAAGCACACGCACTCCCTGAATGTGCAAGTGGTGTGCCTTGCGGACATGGTGATCACCCACGTGTGTGCAAAGTTCCCAGGCTCGGCCCATGACGCACACATAATGCGCAACAGCATCTTGCCACGACTGATGTCCAATATGCAACAGGATCGTGCCTGTATTGTCGGTGAGTATGTGGAGTGGTGTAGCGTGCTGGTTGTGCGATGCTGTCCCCTGTCCAGTTGGAATTGCAACGGTTCTCTGTGTCCCTCACACCCAGGTGACTCTGCGTACCCGAATGGGGCATGGCTGCTCAGTCCATTGAGGAATCCTCGCACCCCAGCAGACGATCGCTACAATGAGGCACATGGGAGGACCAGACGTGTGGTCGAGCGTACCTTTGGCCTCCTCAAGTCCAGGTTCAGGTGCCTGGACCGCACCGAGGGTGCGCTGGCGTACTCCCCACAGAAGGTGTGCCAGATAGTGGTGGCGTGCTGCATGCTGCACAATCTGGCCATTCGGAAGCAGATCCCCCTCATCGTGGATGACGGAGATCAACCAGGGCCCCAGCCCGCAGACCAGGACAGCTCGAGTGAGGAGGACAGCGGAGAGGAGGAAGCTGGTAATGTGCGGCAGCAGCTCATCGCCCGCTACTTCACTTGACGGTGAGTGTCCATGTACGACGGCTGATGTGGCTGTATCTGTGCAGGTGTGTGTGTGCTGTGTCAGGGTGGCCGTTTGTTCACTGCGTGCTGTGTGTCAACGCTCCATGGCCAGGGTAGTATGCCACTGTTGGTGGCTGTGGCATTGTGCCCTATTGCTCTGTGCGATGTGTGTACATTGCTTGTAGTTGTTGACATGTACTGTGTGATGGGTGTGTGACACACTCATTGAATGTGCTCCTGTTCTGTCTCCCACCCCTAGGTCCCTACAGGCCCTCCGGATTCAATTGCCATGCCACGCATCAGGTGCCTTTCCGCCCAAGGTGGCCGTTGTATTCCGTACAAATAAAACACAGGGCACAAACAGCAGTTAGTGAAAAAGGTGCATTTATTACAAACTGTGACATGTGATTGTGTGTAAGGTGATGACAGAAGTGGTGCGTGCAGTGACAATGAGCTGTCGGTCATGGCTGCGTGATGATCAGGGTGTACCCACTGGTTCTATGTCCATAGTCCAACACACACATGCCATCCAGATGGCTGTGTGGAGTGGGATCGTAGTCCAAGTCAATGCAGTGGCTGGTCAAGGAAGGCTGGCGGAAGGCTGGCTGGCTGCCTCACTTGCGTTTGGAGCGTGCGAAGTCCTCCCGGGAGATCTGTTTCCACTTCGGACGGCCCCTTCCACGTTTGCGAGGGGGTGCCTGCTTGCGACATGCTGGTGGTTGAGGTGTGCTCACTGGCTGTGGACGCAGGGGAACTGGACACTGCTGCTCCACCCTGCGCCCCGGCAGGTGGTGGCGGAGGGGGAGCTGCTGTCCCTGGCAGTGACCTCACCGCCACCACCAGCTGGCCCATGAGGTCCACGAGTTGGCCCATACGGGCGTCCATGGACCTCAGCACCCCCAGCACCTCACGCGTGTCTGAAGCAGACCGGACCCATTGTCCTTGGGCCTCTTCATAGGCCCCAAGGACTCTGGCCATTTGAGGCAGGGCATGGCTCCCAGGGGAGGCTGGCGTTTCCCTGACCCTGCTCCTCCTACCAGTCCTGCTGCCACCGGCCTGCCCACTAGCCACATTGCTCACCACGGTCCTCGCTGTGGCTCCCAGGGTGGATCCAGTCGGCCGGGCCACCACCTGCGCTGGGGCTGGTGCCAGCGAAGACGTGGTGGTGGTGGCGGCGGTGGTGGTCGGTGCGGCGATGGTGGCGGTTGCGGCAGTGGTAGTGGCCACAATGACCGTGGGTGTGGCCGCAACGACAGTGGCAGCAGGGGGCTGGGAATGTTCAGCAGCCCTGGATGATGGGTTGGTGGGTAGGAGGGGTCCTGGGGAGCGGCTGGGCCCTGCCACACCAGATGGGCCTGCTTGGTGGTCCGTGTCCGAAGAGGAGGACAGATCCTCCAGATCCGTGTGTCCTCGTTGGGGGCTTGTAGGCTGGCTGTGCTGGCTGCTGGCTCCATCCCCAGCATCCAGCAGTTCGTCACCTGTGGAGAGAATGAGATTTGTTATTGTGTTGCACCTGGCGAAGTATGTATTTGTCGTCTGACATTAACAGTTCGTGCAATCTCGTACATGGGTTTCCCGGAGGCGTGTGTGTGGCTGTAGCATCTGTAGTTGTGTGTGCTTGGCAATGGGACTGTGTGCTGTGCACATGTGGCATGGGACGGATTGGCCATGCCGATGGGTGTGTTGCTGTGCCCCTACTTATTGTGACTCTGGTGTATGCGGGCTCCTGGCCCATCCTGGGTCTGGTTTGTACTTTGCTTTTGGTGTTCAGATGGGACGCTTAGGAACGCATATGGCAACATGGGGGCCATGCCCCAGATTCGCATTTGGGAGGGAATATGCTTTTGGGGTTCAAATGGAACGCTTAGGAACGCATATGGCAACATGGGGGCCATGCCCCAGATTCGCATTTGGGAGGGAATATGCTTTTGGGGTTCAAATGGAACGCTTAGGAACGCATATGGCAACATGGGGGCCATGCCCCAGATTCGCATTTGGGAGGGAATATGCTTTTGGGGTTCAAATGGAACGCTTAGGAACGCATATGGCAACATGGGGGCCATGCCCCAGATTCGCATTTGGGAGGGAATATGCTTTTGGGGTTCAAATGGAACGCTTAGGAACGCATATGGCAACATGGGGGCCATGCCCCAGATTCGCATTTGGGAGGGGATATGCTTTTGGGGTTCAAATGGAACGCTTAGGAACGCATATGGCAACATGGGGGCCATGCCCCAGATTCGCATTTGGGAGGGAATATGCTTTTGGGGTTCAAATGGAACGCTTAGGAACGCATATGGCAACATGGGGGCCATGCCCCAGATTCGCATTTGGGAGGGGATATGCTTTTGGGGTACATGCTGTGAGCCATGGGTGCCGAACGTGACATGTGTTGTGGCAGCATGACAGTGCATGGTTTGAGGTGTGTGCATGCTTGACATGGCCTGCATATTTGCTGTCTGTTGTGATTACTGGACATGGCATTGGACGCATCGTTATGAGTGAGTGATGGTTGTGTGCCAGCCAACGTATTGCAGTTGTCCCATCTCCTTGGTGTGCGTGCTGCCCTGTGCCATGTGCATCACTGCAGTGCTCGGGGGGGTGTGGCCCATGTTGTGTGTTGTTGCTCACAGTGTGTCGTGCGCTTCATTGACTTCTGGCACATGGTTGGTCATGGGCATGTATCTTAGCGTGACTGCTGTATGTGTGGCAGC
The DNA here is from genome assembly GCA_963921515.1 of Calotriton arnoldi. Classification (NCBI taxonomy): domain Eukaryota; kingdom Metazoa; phylum Chordata; class Amphibia; order Caudata; family Salamandridae; genus Calotriton; species Calotriton arnoldi. The sequence goes on along the minus strand of CAWUFW010028670.1, from coordinate 12,737 downwards.
TGTGCGGATGACATGCCTTTCATGAGACTGGGGCTGACGGATGGGATGGATGGTATGTTGTATGTGCATGGTGTGTCTGTGTGTTTGATGGGTTCAGTGGTGTTCGTGTGCATTTATGTTGTTCCGCTCTGTTGCGTCTAGTGTTGTTTGTCTTACATAGGCGTAGTTGTGGGGTGTGTGGTTGACAGGCAGTAGGGGCTACATGGACAGGACTTCAATGGTGTTTCGGTTGTGTGTGATGAGTTGCACAGTGGCTGCCGTGTGGTACTATATTCAGTGTGGCTTGTGCATGCAGACGTGGCTCCTTGGGTGTTGCTATGTCTGTGATGGGTCATGTGGGGTGTGAGTCTGTTGTTCATGTCCGTGTGCACATTGTTCACTTGTTCGTGACGGTGGGCGGTGCTGCGTGTTCGTCTGCTACGTGACATGTCCCATGTGTTGGTCGTGTTATGGTCCTCATGCCTCCAGTAATCCAGCCCTGTCCAGTTTCCCACCTGCAAGTTGTTCGTGCGTGCACTGTACTGGATGCCACATGGCTCTAAGCGGGGGTGCTCCATGTTGCAGGTCTGTGGGGGTGGGGGGGTGTTGTGGGTCGTGGGGGTGGCTGGACACCCACTGACACCGATTGCTGTGGACCGTGATGTCTGCCTTTCGGCTGTCGTTGTGCACTGCGGTGGCTGACACGTGGCTGTGGGGTGTGGGGGATGCTCCTCCTTGCTGTGCTGTGGGACTGGGGCCTGGTGTGTGTTGTACTTGGGCTGTCCACCCTCCCACCCACTGCACTTTGTGTTCCTGCCACTTACCTGTTACTTGTCGGTTAGTGCAGCTGTGGCGGACACATGGGTGTGGTGGGTGCTCGTTGTGGCGCTTCTGGCATATTTGGGGACCTGTTGGTGGTTACGTGGCTGGCTGAGTGTACACATGTCCCCACGTATGTTACAGTTGTTCGGTTTGGGCTGTGTGTGGTGGTGTCTGTTGCATGTGTGTGTGATGTGTTGTGTATTGTGTGCTGGACATGGGGGTGTTTGTCCCTGGGAGCTGTGGCATGGTGGTTGCGCATGTGAGTACATAGCGGTGTGCTGGTATACATTAGTTTGTACTTACCAGCCTCCACTCCCCCTGCTAATCCGGCGAGGATCTCCGGATGTATTACGACTCGCACCTTCTCCTCCCACGCTTTGAAGGTCTTAAAGAGCGCGGGATTCCCTCCGCCAGTGACGGCAGCCAGCTCTCTGTTTTTGCCCTCCTTCTTCTTGACCAGGCTCTTTACGTCATTCCAACGTTTGTTTATTTCACCTCTGTTCCTGGGCAGGGTCCCGACTGCATTGACCTGGTCTACGATCCGGTTCCACATTCTGTTTCTGGTGGCTAGTGGTGTGTGCTGGACCATGTTCCCATAGATTTGTGGGTACACCTTGATGATCTCGTCGACCATGACCGTCAGCTCAATGGGCGTGTACTTGGGCATTCTTTGTGGTGCCATGGTGTTTGTGGTGCTGGTGCGGTGTGTGTTGTGTAATGTGCAGGGGGTTTGTGGTGCAGGTGTATGGTGGTGGTGGTGGTGGTGGTGGTTGTGATGTGTGCGTTTCTGTGGTGTGCTGCTGTCCTTGCTGTGTCACTGTGTCCTCTCCTCTCCTCTCTGGTTTGCAATGTAGCAAGGGGTTGTGGTCTGTGGGAGTGCTGCTTTTGTACTCACCTATGTGGGTGTGTCCTCATGGTCTGTTGTTTTCAGGTGTGTTGTGTCTGGGGTTCTGGCCTTTGTATTTTTTGTTTGTCCGGGGGGTGTTTTCGGGATGTGTACTGTGCTTGTGTATTTGTGCGTGCCTTGCTGTGTGGACTTGTTGGCCATGTTGTGTGCTATTGGTTTTGTGTGCGGATGGTTTCTGTGCAGGTACGTGGGCGCCATGGCTTCTGCCGTGTCGATTCTCATCGGCGTTGTTTGCGCTGGCGGGCGGTATATTTGTGGTTTTTCCGCGCTCATGTCGGTGCGATCGTAATTTCACGTGCGGTGTGTCGGCCGTGAGGGCGGGCGGTTTTGTGTTGTCGTGCGTGTTTCCGTCCGTGGCGGGCGGTTTGACTCCGACTCGGACGTTGGCGGGCGGTGTTTTGTGTGATTTTTCCGCCGATGGCGGTTTTCGGTTTGTGTAATCGTAATGGCGTGGTCGGTGTTCAGGCGGTGTGTGCGGGCGGATTTTTGCCGCTTCCATGCCTGGCGGATTTTTTTACGCCGGGTATCGTAATGGGCCCCTTAATAATCAGTTTTAATAATTATTTTAATAAATTATAATTTATTAAAAAATATTATAAATTACAAATACATCTATACACATAAAACAATAACATAAATAAAAATTAAATAATTATGTATAACAAATTAAAAATATAAAATTTACTTTTAATATTTTTAAAATTAATTATATACTACATTAACTAAAATAATACAAAAAATATTAAATAGCGGAGGGAATAAAACTACTATTCCAACTCCAAAAAAACAACAGTAAGAAAAATGTCGGATAGCGTAGAGCTTAAAATTACTATTCCCACTCCAGAGAGTGCAACAGTAGAGAAAGTGTTGGATAGCGTAGGGGTAAAAATTACTATTCCCACTCCAGGGAGTGCAACAGTAGGGAAAGCGTTGGATAGCGGGAGGGTAAAAATTACTATTCCCACTCCAGTGAGTGCAACAGTAGGGAAAGCGTTGGATAGCGTAAGGGTAAAAATTACTATTCCCACTCCAGTGAGTGCAACAGTAGGGAAAGTGTTGGATAGCGTAGGGGTAAAAATTACTATTCCAACTCCAGAGAGTGCAACAGTAGGGAAAGTGTTGGATAGCGTAGAAGTTAAAAATAACATACTTATAAATAAAATAATTTTTTTAAATAATTAATGAATTAATTATTAAATAACTCTAAACTATTTACAAATACCAATAAATAATTATTAAAAACATAATTACCAATGAAAAATTTATGAACAATAAATTAATAATAAATACCAATAAATAATAATTAATAAATATTAATTACCAAATAATAAATATTGAACAATAAAATATTTTTAATAACAAAAACATATTAATTATTAAAACGTAATTAACAATTAACAAATATTGAACAATTAAATGCTTTTTATACCAATAATAATAATTATTAAACAGTAATTACCAATTAATAATTACTTATTAATATATTAATTAAATGTATCAATAAATAATATTTAATAATATTTAATTACCAATTAATGATAAAACAACAATAAATTAATTTTCATAACAAAAAAATTATAATTTGAAAAAATTACCAATTAATAATTAATGTCCAATAAATTAATTATCAATATCCAACAATAAATTTAATAATTACTTAATTAGATTTCAATTACTTCCAACACTATTCCCCTATAAACGCACAACACACTCCAATAATAAAATAATACACTTAACATAATGATCAATTAATCAATTAATAAAAATTAATAACCAATTATTAAAAATGAATTACCAATTATTAATTAATTAACAATAATTATCAATAATTATCAATACCAATTAATTAAAATAAATTATTACTTAATTACAATTAAATTACTTCCCACCCTATTCCCCTATAAACCCACAACCCGCTACAGAACTTAAACGCAAAAAATAATTAAAATTAATTTATAATTCCTAAAAATGTAATAATTAATTTAGTATAATTAAATTACTTCCCACCCTATTCCCCTATAAACCCACAACCCGCTACGGTACTAAAAAACTAAAATAACTTAAAAAAACATATAAAAATTGTATACATATATTTTTAGACAAGTAGAACACTTAACAAAAACACATATAACACATACATATTAAATACATAACAAAATACATAACAATAATATAAATATCGATATTAGTAGCATCGATATTAGTAACATCGATATATTTGATATCGATATTACTAAGTTCGATATTACTTACATCGATATAAAAAAATCGATATTACTTACCTTAGGGTCGATATTCTGTCCATCGATATTCTTAACATCGATATTCTGTCCCTTCGATATTGTCACCTCGATATTAGTGTAGGTCGATATTTAATTTTCGATATTTTGACTGCTCACCAAACAAAATATCAACATCTCCTCTCCACTAATCATGCTACCACCTCAGAAATGTAGGAAACCAAATAGAATGTCGTGAATATCACCAATTACTGCGATTTATAAGATGAAGCCTTTGATCCATGCACACTGGTGAGATAGCATGGACGATTTTGTAGCAATTAATTCATACTGTGAAGGTTTTATGTTGTGTCATGATTATTTTGGATTGTTTGCACACACAATATAGGATTATAAATTAATCTTATTAATGTTTCGCCATTGTTCACATTTGCCAAAATTATGTGAAAGAGCACTGTTGAGTCTATTTACGTGCCAATCTATGTATCAACATTCTCAATACCTCCTGCAAAGATGCTTCTAATGCTCTGGCTTTATCTCCATTGAGGGAGATAATAAAGACATGTCTAAAGTTGTCAGAGTGAAACAGTGTATAAAACCCTGGGTTTTAGTCACTTAAATACGCTGCCTGGATTTCCAGCTAAGTGCCGTGCCCATGAGACTTTAACAACAGATCGATAAATGGTGCTCTTATCTGCGCTGACGTGAGGAAAAGTGAGAGGGGATTAGATGGTGTACATTTATAGAAAAATGGCAGAAATTTGAATGCAGGCTGTAGTAAGCAGGTATTTTCAATTTGTTTACCTTGTTAATTTTCACTCGTGGTAATTCTTTTATTGACTACAATTTTCTTGCATCTAGAATGGTCTAGGTACATGTTAAATAAAGAATTGTAAAAATATAAATACAATTGTTTCAGAGCTATTCACAAACGCAATTTACTAAATTATTACTGCCATAAAGTGTAACATTATTTACTATCTGGATTTATTTTAAGTCCTTCCCTCCCTCCAATATTTTCTATGGTGCTAGACCTACTCGAGCTCTGAGCTGGAGTACATTACTGTTGTGGGACCTTTTTGACTGTAGTAACTTGAGAAGTTCAGTTTGTGAACAACACTAGGGATTACTCTTTTGTGGGTAGGTGTCTGCCCACCCCTAACCTTCTTTAGTCCTCCCTAAACTCCTCCTTACTCCTCCCCAAACTCCTCCCATTTAGTATTAAGTATGCCCCTTTTTCCTGCCAATCACCCTAGGGTCTCCCACATCTACTTCTAAGTAGTAAGCTTACATGTGTGAGGATGTCCTCGCAAAAGATAGGAGAGAGGCATGGCCAAGCAGCCTTGAGAGCGCTTCGTATCCATCCCTTCCAATCAGGCATTATTTGCAGCATCAGCCTTCCCCCTAATGGGGAACTTCTTATCGTGGCTGTAGGAGTAGGTGGCCCGGTGGGGGAGGGCTGGGACCACTCAGAAATCACCTCCCAGGTGCCACAGGAGGACGCGGGGTGCTGAGGCCTGGAGCTACGTGCCCGAACAGCCTGTCTGTGGCCTGGGGCCTGGGGCCTAGATGGCCCTCCATTGGAGAGAATTCACCAGAGGCAGTGCGGGGTAACCTTGGCACCTGCTGACGCCAGGAACCCCGCCTGTACAGAGGACCTCCGAGATCGCGATGGGAGTCAGCCTGGTGATGGCAGTGGCCAAGGAATCATGCAGCTCTGATCTCCTGGGGCGGGCTGTGGGGAACTGAAGGTGGCGACCGATAAACTGAGGTCGGAACCCACCCTAGGGGGACCATTGATGGAGGGAGCAGGTGCCAGAGGGCCCGCATCGGAGGAGCGGAGACACAGCCAAGCACTGATCGGCTGGGAGACCCGCCTGCTGACTGCAGTGGTGAGAAGTTGGAAGATGGGAGTGTGGTGGCCTGGTGATCAAGGCCCATGGACAGGCTGCAGGGGGTCTGAGGGTAGTAGCTGGGGTCATGTAATCGGTGCCCATCCTGAGGGACCTCTGACAGATGGAGTTATTGTCTGAGCTGCAGCTGAGTAGTGGAGCTGTGGCTTATGGGCTGGGTGGCCTATCCGCTGACTGCTGTGAATGGGTGCTGGGAGGTGAGGCTGCTGTCATAATTGGAGGGTCCTCCTCACCCGAGGACTTGCTATGAGGGCCATGCTGTGGGCACTGGCAATGACACACATCAAGGCCTGGGTGGGCAGAGTGAGGCGCCTGGACACTGTGGGGCCTGGATTTCCAGGGAAGGTTGCCCCAATGGCTTGACTGACCCTCCCTACCTCCTATTCAACAGCCAAGGCGTGTGGGGGCCTGAATCTGTGGCAGGGATTTGCCAGCCACCTGAGAGGGATTTGTATTGATCCAGAAACCTTGGGGCTGACTGAACCCCCACTGCCTGGCTTAATGGTACACTAATTAAAGCGGCCGTTGCCAGCCTGCAGATGGTTGGTGGTGTAGGACACCAGCTGGACGACTGCCCATCGGCTGAAGAACGGCACAGTGGGACCCATATGATGAGACAAACCGGCCCAACAGCCTTCAATCTCCAAGGCATGATAGACAAATTCACAAAACTGAGATAGTCAGCCGCCCTGGGGGGTACAGAGTCACAGGCATGGTTGGAGACCTGCAATCACAATCTATCTCCACCATTTTGCTACCTATACAGTATTCCAGTTAATCAGTAGAGAACAAGATTGGGGAGCTAAGTATCGATCACCCGCTCCTCAGACAAGACCTTCGGAACACGGTGGACAGGGTCACCGAGGCAGAGGGGCACATATAGGAAATGGAGGACTCTCTCAAACCCACATCAAGATTGCTGCCCTCCAAAAAAGTTCTGACTTCTTGAAGCACAAGCAGAGGTCACGGAGGGCAGATCTAGGTGAAACCACGTTAGGATTGTGGATATAGTGGAAGGAACTGAAGGGCAGTCTCCTACCCAGTTCATCGACTCCAAGTATAGATTCTGGCTGCAAGCAGATGTCCTCTCACAGTGCTTCCTGATAGAGAGGGCCCACCACTTCCTGGGCCCCGGCCTCCAGTGGGGGCTCCCCCACACCCAATAATCACCAACATTTTCAACTATGCCGACAGAGATGCATTTAAAAAGGCGGCAAGAGCCAAGGGTAAACTTCTCTGTAATGAATCACTGGTTATGATCTTTCCAGACTGTACACTCAAAGTGCAACAGCACCACTCGTTTGTTGAAGTCAAGCAAAGGCTCCAACCTATGCAAATCCAATACATGCTGCTGTGTCCCGCCTGACTCAAACTATTGTACAAAGACAAGTCCCTGTTTTTCGGCACTCCTGAAAGTACTTGGGACTGAGTGGAAGAGCGGACAAATCTGTGTGGGGAGCGAGTATGGCTAAGGTCACTGGCAGAGACCAGGCTGAGAGATGCGAGTGGGAGCAGGTGGAAAGAAGCTACAGATGAAACAGAGGCCACCACCACTCTGATGAACCAGCTTCTAAAGATCTTAAACAATGCTGGCCCTCCCTGGTGAGGGCCTTGCAAGATGATGCTGCAGGGGAGTCATGATTTCCTATATCTACACACATTTGACTCACGACTACATTGATGCTTGCTATTGCTAAGTCTTAAAGGGATGCTTCTTGAGTGCTATATTGCCCACCACATGTTAAACTCACTTTATTTTAGATTTATTCTCTTATATGTCAGGCACTTTTGGCCCTCTTTTCTAGAAGTGGGAGTTCTGGTTGTTGGTATGTAGGGTCGACTGATGCTTCACAGGGAGAAGTATGGGGTTGGTGAGGAAAGTTTTCTTTTCTTTTGTTGGCCTACATGTTCTGCAGGCACCACACCTATGCAGCGGGGTAGGCCAGGACAGCCTACAGGCCACTAAGACCAGAGAATGGAGTACTTGGTTTGAGGGGGCTCCGCCTACTCACGTAGAACATCAACAGTCTGAACAACCACATCAAATGTGGAGCAGTCTTACAATTCGCTAAGAGACATGCCCCACATGTAAGGTTCTTCCAGGATATTCATCTACTAGGCTTCAACTGTCCCTTCCTGGGCAGGTATGGTTGTCAGAGGCTCAAGGGGGTGGCCCTCTTGTGTAATATGTTCTGCTTTTACCTTGTAATCCAGGGAATTGTTGAGCAGACCCAGGGAAAAGATGGTGTATTGACACTAGTGTCCGCGAAAAACTAAACATCCTGATAACAGCTTTGGTCAGTATCTCCCTTGTGGTGCCTTCAGAAGTGTAATCAGGATAAAATCCAAAGGGCGTGCTAAAGCCCACGCTCTAGCATGGACAAATGTTTTATAATTTCTTTGCGTTTGCAACCTACTTCTTCCGCTATCTTCGTAGTTCTGCATGCAGCATCTTAAAAATTGGTTGCCTCACAAGTGTCTCATGCATGCCAGCCCACTGGTAGTGCACATGGGCCTGGGAGGGTGGAAGCACCACTGGGTCTATGGAAGTTAGGAAGAGGGCCGGTCACCAAGAGAGCATCGTCCAATACTAGCCAAGAAACTAGAGTTGCTGGCAGCTGTTGGTGAGCTCGAGCTGGATTCATACAATTGTTCAGCATTAGCAGGATGCTCTGTTGACACCACCGGACACAACAAAGGAGGTGGAACCAGAGGAGATGGCTCGGCTCTCTACTCAATGTTTTGCTGGGCATCCGGTTCCTTAACGCAGCAGTCCCAGATTGAGGCTGGTAGCAGTAGCGGTTGGCATCTACGAGGAGTGGTGGGGTGGGCAAATGGGTGGTGGGTAGTGCACTATCACATGCACACTGCAAAAAAATAAAAAACACTTACCTTACACGAACGACACGGCATCCTCCTTGCAGCATGTCCTCCTCCTGCTGCAGTCCAATGTTGATGCAGGCCCCAGCCAACTCTATTATCCAATCATGGGGCTCTCTCACCAGCGTGAGAGCACTGCCAGGATTGGAGGGAGTGGTCTCTGTCGCCGCTTCCGAGGACACTGGAGCCCTGCACTTGCTCTAACTCAAGTGTCTTAAGACAGCTGGGTGACAGCTTTCAAAGTGCACATGTGTGGCTGGCTGTCGCAAGATGGCCGGCCAAGGAGCCATGCGCACTTTGAAAAGTGCTCAAGGCAGTCCACTCTCCTGCCTGCTGCCGTCACTGTGCAAGCCCTGCCCTGTCTTGACCCCCGGTTCAGGACGGGAGATGAAAAATAAAATGGAAATAAATTAACTTTATTACCATTAAAACAGGAAAAAGTACAAAGGGAGACTCAGAAGTCCTTTCTGCTAACAATAATGTGGGTAACAGTGCCAATAGAAGCAGCTTGGTGATTACATTAAAAATACAGTGCTCCCTTATAAAGGCAATAACAAACATTACATGCAATGGCCATTTGTAATTCGTATTATAGCAAACAATATGTTTATTGAGAATTATAGCATGTATGTATGAAATTGGTTTCTGCTTAAAGGAAAAAGCTGTAGCATCTTATTTGTCAAGTCAGGGGCAGGCAATAGAGTATGGAGAATTAATGTGCCATAAATTATTAGGATATAAAATCAGGGAAAGGAGCAATATCTCATCAAAATTGCAAATGACGGATAAGGCTAGTCAGGTCCTTAGAGATCCTCGTGTTATTCTTTAACAATTGCAATATTTTTTATCAGAAATATATGGCAGAGAAATGCTTTGATAATTCTAAAATTAACATTTATGTTATTTACACGGATTTGCTGTAATTAGAGTAGGAGGATCAGGTTATGTTAGATACTGCAGTTACTGTACAGAAGATTGTGAATGCAAATCAAGCTCTATGCACAGGAAGTTGCTGAGGCAAATGCAATTCCAATAGAATTCTATAAGATTTTTCTAGACCTTTAGTGCCTGGTATGGCAATGATGACCAGCAATATTTATAAAGGTGTGGAAGTTCCATCATCATGGATTATAATTAACATAGCAATGTTTTTAAGAAAGATTAAGCCCCTAATGACTTCTCACCCAATATTAAAGCTAGGCAAGCCACTTAAAGCTCAGAGCCAGGCCCGAACCAGTTGCCTGGGTTTGGCTCAGCTCAAGGTCCTCTTGGACCATCGAGCCAAAAATGAGCGTAGCTTCTGCTTGCCAACATTCTGTAACCTCATGCACAAAGAATTGTATACAAAACATTAACCTTTTGATGTAAAACGGGATACTTATGTAACTGGAATAGACTTCCTATCAATTTACTGAGGTGGTGCAACATTATAAAAATAAATATTTTGCCCAAACTGTTGTATATATTTTGATAAATCCAGCTACTTATCCCTTATACATTTTTCATTGACTAGAATCCATTAATGTTAGTTTTATAAGGCTGTCATAAGGCAGGCTGAGCTTTCCGTTTAATGAAATTGCTCATTTCGAGAGGTGGGCAGGCAGTATCTGATTTTCAGTTTTATTATGAGGTAGCTATGTCTCAACCCATGTCTGTTTTAATCACCGATTTGGTAAATCACTACTCTACAAAATTTCAATTGGTATCAGCCAGACTTTAGGGGCCTTTTGTTAATTCAGGCTGATCTGAACTATTTCAAGCGAGTTTGGTTTAAGGTTATGCCAGTTGTGCAGGCACTTTAAAGTAAATGGGTTAACATTTTTTGGTATTTCATTTGTCAATCACTATTGTCCATCATGGGGCAATTTGTCACTTCAAATATATTCCAAGATCGTATAAATCATGCTTGACTTAAACTAGACGCTGCAACAGTGATACATTTATATGAGAATTATTCATTCCAATCTTTCTCGAACTTATACATGAAATAGGGACTGCCACAGGCTAATTTTAAAAAAATACCCAAAGTTACAAGATTATGTTTTGAAAAATAGATGTAATATATGAGGCTGAATAATATTGATTTAATAAAACTTCTAAAAACGACTCAAAGACCTTTAAGGATTAAGGAGCTTCATAAAATACTTTGCAGTACTGTGGATGATGATCTGGAAAATGTAGTGAATTATTGCTCTGGGAAATTAAAGTTAGGCATAGTTCTAGAAAAAGTTGTTAAAGCATCTAGTATGGGGTATAATACTTTCAAATCAGCTGTCTTAAAATGCATCAGGGTACAATATTAAATATGCTCTGTAATGCTCTGCAGAAATGAATTATTGAAACGGAAGTGTAGAATGGACTCTAAATGCCTCAGATACGATCCTGTAGATGCCAAGGATCTTCAAATGGTTGCAGATTGTGTAAATCTAAGAGATTCTGTACTTAAGTCACAGGTGGAATTGTGGATTTGATACAATATGATTTAATTCTAATGTGTAAATGTATTATGTTTGGAACAGATGACGGTATACCCTAAAAACATGTATTGTTGATATTCAATATAATTGCAGTAGCAAGACTGAGCATAGATTTAGATTGTATTATTTGTAACCCACCTAGTATAGTTAGGTGGTAGAATCTAATGTATCACACTTATGAACTCGAGGCTTCACTTCGAAGCACTAAATATTAACATGGAGACGAGTGTTTTTTTCCGAAATGGGGCCATTCATATATTTATCATTCAGGTGATAATAATTAGGCCAAATAGTAGTATGAATATCTTTTTCCCTTCTACCATAGTTTCTACATAATGAACTATGGTATACCTGTCTGCTAATATAATTTATGTTTGCTAATATTGATAATACCATAAAAAAACTTCGTTATTTTGTTGTAACGTGTCTAAATGTGTACAGCTTTCTTATTCCCTAATAATGCATTGTAAGCCAATGGAAATCTGTCCTTTTCGAATCCGGTATCACTTCCAAACATGAAGTGTCAGATCGATGGGTGAAGTACCAAAATTGAACAGGAAAAGACTGAGAAGGCCATTTACAGTTTTCCAAGAAGCCTTAAGTATTCACCTGAGGGACTTATAGAAAAACCATAAAGGAAGAATAAGATTTGATGTATCAAAAATCAGGCTGTAAAGGTGTTTTTCATTTTTGCACAGTGCTTAATCTTTTTAGCACAGGCACAGATGTACTACTAATCTATAGCCGTACAAAATATCCATGCGGTAGGTTTAAGAGAAAATATTGTACAATGTATATTAATGATCCAGGATTCCATCCAAAATTACTACCCAATGGCAGACCTCCATCACTGCATTCTCATTGGCAAAATGCTGGAATTGCAGCTCCTTTCTCTTAGAGGGACAGGTGCTACAATAAAAGAAAGGTTATGACGATGCCAAGGGGCATTGAGTTCACTGTGTGCTCCTTATGCTTTACTGCTCACATTCATAAAGTGGAAATTGTCCTACACGGAAAATTCCATTTTTGCGAATTAGTATAACTCTTTTTGGAAACTGTTTGATGACATCGTTCTTTCATTTGAAATAATCCCCGGTTGCTTACTGGCATTAAATTAGACATTTAAAGAGCGTACCAAAAGTACTATGTCTGAAGATTCAATAGACAAGATATTAAGATGTCCAATTAGAAATTAGCATTAATCTGAAGGACAGTTGCAGAACTACCTCCTCCAATGATAAAAGATAATAACTGACAAATTAAAAACAAAACATAACTACATATTTTAACCACCCTCAATGGCCACAGAATTAATGAATGTGAGTGAGTCAAAGAAGTAAGGCTTACTAATCATCTCAGTATTCAAAAGTAACCACAAGGTAAGTGTGATACAATAATCACAAACAAACAAATAAATAAGTAAATATTGATGGCCTCAGGCAGTTTTGAGCCTCAATAGTCCCCAGGTAGTAAAAAATATCAATGTCCCGTACAGTAATGACCCATTGGGGCATATTCT
>CAWUFW010028669.1:0-20934 GCA_963921515.1 Calotriton arnoldi | reverse complement strand
ACTCATCCAGCAGTTCCATGCTCAGCAGACATTCATGTTGCCGTGGCGTTGCCGCTTGACGGATATGCAGTCAGTCCCCATCAGCACGCCCCGCAAGTCATTGGGGCCTAGATCCCCATGTGCATGCACATGGCAGTGGTTTGTATCACTAGCCATTGCCATTGTTGGGAGACCTGTGTAAGTGTATTGTGGCCGTGCCGTCCCAGCTTGACAGCTGGGCTGTGGCTCATGTGCTTGCTCAGTCATGTCAGTGATGTGTATGCGAAATTGCTATGTGTCGTGTTGCATTGACATGTGTCCTCTGCCATTGTCCCTAGGCGGAGACCGAACATTGACCGCCCATACCAATTGCTGGCGGACATGGACGATACAGAGGTTATTAGGAAGTTTCGGCTGGACAGGCCAACCCTGCATCGACTGTGTGCCATGTTAGAACCCCATCTCCGTCCCCGCAGGGTGTATCCGACTGCTGTCACCCCCACGGCTAAGGTGATGGCCGCCATGCATTTCTTCGCCACTGGGTCATTCCAGCACACAGTGGGCAGTGGAGGAGGGATGTCCCAGCCCATGTTCAGCAAGGTGCTGAGGGATGTACTGGCAGCCATGATGCTGTACCGGAACAGGTACATCCGCTTCCCCAGGGCTCGTGAATTGGCGGCAGTGAAGGGTGCATTCTATGCCCTTGGCAGAATCCCACACGTCGTTGGAGCCATTGACTGCACACATGTCGGCCTTGTTCCACCACAGGCCACTGAGCACCTGTACCGCAACAGGAAGCACACGCACTCCCTGAATGTGCAAGTGGTGTGCCTTGCGGACATGGTGATCACCCACGTGTGTGCAAAGTTCCCAGGCTCGGCCCATGACGCACACATAATGCGCAACAGCATCTTGCCACGACTGATGTCCAATATGCAACAGGATCGTGCCTGTATTGTCGGTGAGTATGTGGAGTGGTGTAGCGTGCTGGCTGTGCGATGCTGTCCCCTGTCCAGTTGGATTAGCAACGGTTCTCTGTGTCCCTCACACCCAGGTGACTCTGCGTATCCGAATGGGGCATGGCTGCTCAGTCCATTGAGGAATCCTCGCACCCCAGCAGACGATCGCTACAATGAGGCACATGGGAGGACCAGACGTGTGGTCGAGCGTACCTTTGGCCTCCTCAAGTCCAGGTTCAGGTGCCTGGACCGCACCGAGGGTGCGCTGGCGTACTCCCCACAGAAGGTGTGCCGGATAGTGGTGGCGTGCTGCATGCTGCACAATCTGGCCATTCGGAAGCAGATCCCCCTCATCGTGGATGACGGAGATCAACCAGGGCCCCAGCCCGCAGACCAGGACAGCTCGAGTGAGGAGGACAGCGGAGAGGAGGAAGCTGGTAATGTGCGGCAGCAGCTCATCGCCCGCTACTTCACTTGACGGTGAGTGTCCATGTACGACGGCTGATGTGGCTGTATCTGTGCAGGTGTGTGTGTGCTGTGTCAGGGTGGCCGTTTGTTCACTGCGTGCTGTGTGTCAACGCTCCATGGCCAGGGTAGTATGCCACTGTTGGTGGCTGTGGCATTGTGCCCTATTGCTCTGTGCGATGTGTGTACATTGCTTGTAGTTGTTGACATGTACTGTGTGATGGGTGTGTGACACACTCATTGAATGTGCTCCTGTTCTGTCTCCCACCCCTAGGTCCCTACAGGCCCTCCGGATTCAATTGCCATGCCACGCATCAGGTGCCTTTCCGCCCAAGGTGGCCGTTGTATTCCGTACAAATAAGACACAGGGCACAAACAGCAGTTAGTGAAAAAGGTGCATTTATTACAAACTGTGACATGTGATTGTGTGTAAGGTGATGACAAAAGTGGTGCGTGCAGTGACAATGAGCTGTCGGTCATGGCTGCGTGATGATCAGGGTGTACCCACTGGTTCTATGTCCATAGTCCAACACACACATGCCATCCAGATGGCTGTGTGGAGTGGGATCGTAGTCCAAGTCAATGCAGTGGCTGGTCAAGGAAGGCTGGCGGAAGGCTGGCTGGCTGCCTCACTTGCGTTTGGAGCGTGCGAAGTCCTCCCGGGAGATCTGTTTCCACTCCGGACGGCCCCTTCCACGTTTGCGAGGGGGTGCCTGCTTGCGACATGCTGGTGGTTGAGGTGTGATCACTGGCTGTGGACGCAGGGGAACTGGACACTGCTGCTCCACCCTGCGTCCCGGCAGGTGGTGGCGGAGGGGAGCTGCTGTCCCTGGCTGTGACCTCACCGCCACCACCAGCTGTCCCATGAGGTCCACGATTTGGCCCATACGGGCGTCCATGGACCTCAGCACCCCCAGCACCTCACGCGTGTCTGAAGCAGACCGGACCCATTGTCCTTGGGCCTCTTCATAGGCCCCAAGGACTCTGGCCATGTGAGGCAGGGCATGGCTCCCAGGGGAGGCTGGCGTTTCCCTGACCCTGCTCCTCCTACCAGTCCTGCTGCCACCGGCCTGCCCACTAGCCACATTGCTCACCACGGTCCTCGCTGTGGCTCCCAGGGTGGATCCAGTCGTCCGGGCCACCACCTGCGCTGGGGCTGGTGCCAGCGAAGACGTGGCGGTGGTGGCGGCGGTGGAGGTCGGTGCGGCGATGGTGGCGGTTGCGGCAGTGGTAGTGGCCACAATGACCGTGGGTGTGGCCGCAACGACAGTGGCAGCAGGGGGCTGGGAATGTTCAGCAGCCCTGGATGATGGGTTGGTGGGTAGGAGGGGTCCTGGGGAGCGGCTGGGCCCTGCCACACCAGATGGGCCTGCTTGGTGGTCCGTGTCCGAAGAGGAGGACAGATCCTCCAGATCCGTGTGTCCTCGTTGGGGGCTTGTAGGCTGGCTGTGCTGGCTGCTGGCTCCATCCCCAGCATCCAGCAGTTCGTCACCTGTGGAGAGAATGAGATTTGTTATTGTGTTGCTCCTGGCGAAGTATGTATTTGTCGTCTGACATTGACAGTTCGTGCAATCTCGTACATGGGTTTCCCGGAGGCGTGTGTGTGGCTGTAGCATCTGTAGTTGTGTGTGCTTGGCAATGGGACTGTGTGCTGTGCACATGTGGCATGGGACGGATTGGCCATGCCGATGGGTGTGTTGCTGTGCCCCTACTTATTGTGACTCTGGTGTATGCGGGCTCCTGGCCCATCCTGGGTCTGGTTTGTACTTTGCTTTTGGGGTTCAAATGGAACGCTTAGGAACGCATATGGCAACATGGGGGCCATGCCCCAGATTCGCATTTGGGAGGGGATATGCTTTTGGGGTTCAAATGGAACGCTTAGGAACGCATATGGCAACATGGGGGCAATGCCCCAGATTCGCATTTGGGAGGGGATATGCTTTTGGGGTTCAAATGGAACGCTTAGGAACGCATATGGCAACATGGGGGCCATGCCCCAGATTCGCATTTGGGAGAGGATATGCTTTTGGGGTTCAAATGGAACGCTTAGGAACGCATATGGCAACATGGGGGCCATGCCCCAGATTCGCATTTGGGAGGGGATATGCTTTTGGGGTTCAAATGGAACGCTTAGGAACGCATATGGCAACATGGGGGCCATGCCCCAGATTCGCATTTGGGAGGGGATATGCTTTTGGGGTTCAAATGGAACGCTTAGGAACGCATATGGCAACATGGGGGCCATGCCCCAGATTCGCATTTGGGAGGGGATATGCTTTTGGGGTACATGCTGTGAGCCATGGGTGCCGAACGTGACATGTGTTGTGGCAGCATGACAGTGCATGGTTTGAGGTGTGTGCATGCTTGACATGGCCTGCATATTTGCTGTCTGTTGTGATTACTGGACATGGCATTGGACGCATCGTTATGAGTGAGTGATAGTTGTGTGCCAGCCAACGTATTGCAGTTGTCCCATCTCCTTGGTGTGCGTGCTGCCCTGTGCCATGTGCATCACTGCAGTGCTCGGGGGGTGTGGCCCATGTTGTGTGTTGTTGCTCACAGTGTGTCGTGCGCTTAATTGACTTCTGGCACATGGTTGGTCATGGGCATGTGTCTTAGCGTGACTGCTGTATGTGTGGCAGCTGTGCGGATGACATGCCTTTCATGAGACTGGGGCTGACGGATGGGATGGATGGTATGTTGTATGTGCATGGTGTGTCTGTGAGTTTGATGGGTTCAGTGGTGTTCGTGTGCATTTATGTTGTTCCGCTCTGTTGCGTCTAGTGTTGTTTGTCTTACATAGGCGTAGTTGTGGGGTGTGTGGTTGACAGGCAGTAGGGGCTACATGGACAGGACTTCAATGGTGTTTCGGTTGTGTGTGATGAGTTGCACAGTGGCTGCCGTGTGGGACTATATTCAGTGTGGCTTGTGCATGCAGACGTGGCTCCTTGGGTGTTGCTATGTCTGTGATGGGTCATGTGGGGTGTGAGTCTGTTGTTCATGTCCGTGTGCACATTGTTCACTTGTTCGTGACGGTGGGCGGTGCTGCGTGTTCGTCTGCTACGTGACATGTCCCATGTGTTGGTCGTGTTATGGTCCTCATGCCTCCAGTAATCCAGCCCTGTCCAGTTTCCCACCTGCAAGTTGTTCGTGCGTGCACTGTACTGGATGCCACATGGCTCTAAGCGGGGGGTGCTCCATGTTGCAGGTCTGTGGGGGTGGGGGGTGTTGTGGGTCGTGGGGGTGGCTGGACACCCACTGACACCGATTGCTGTGGACCGTGATGTCTGCCTTTCGGCTGTCGTTGTGCACTGCGGTGGCTGACACGTGGCTGTGGGGTGTGGGGGATGCTCCTCCTTGCTGTGCTGTGGGACTGGGGCCTGGTGTGTGTTGTACTTGGGCTGTCCACCGTCCCACCCACTGCACTTTGTGTTCCTGCCACTTACCTGTTACTTGTCGGTTAGTGCAGCTGTGGCGGACACATGGGTGTGGTGGGTGCTCGTTGTGGCGCTTCTGGCATATTTGGGGACCTGTTGGTGGTTACGTGGCTGGCTTAGTGTACACATGTCCCCACGCATCTTACAGTTGTTCGGTTTGGGCTGTGTGTGGTAGTGTCTGTTGCATGTGTGTGTGATGTGTTGTGTATTGTGTGCTGGACATGGGGGTGTTTGTCCCTGGGAGCTGTGGCATGGTAGTTGCGCATGTGAGTACATAGCGGTGTGCTGGTATACATTAGTTTGTACTTACCAGCCTCCACTCCCCCTGCTAATCCGGCGAGGATCTCCGGATGTATTACGACTCGCACCTTCTCCTCCCACGCTTTGAAGGTCTTAAAGAGCGCGGGATTCCCTCCGCCAGTGACGGCAGCCAGCTCTCTGTTT
Organism: Calotriton arnoldi; assembly: GCA_963921515.1. Classification (NCBI taxonomy): domain Eukaryota; kingdom Metazoa; phylum Chordata; class Amphibia; order Caudata; family Salamandridae; genus Calotriton; species Calotriton arnoldi. Next base: position 15,650 of record CAWUFW010028669.1, on the reverse strand, counting down.
TTGCCCTCCTTCTTCTTGACCAGGCTCTTTACGTCATTCCAACGTTTGTTAATTTCGACTCTGTTCCTGGGCAGGGTCCCGACTGCATTGACCTGGTCTACGATCCGGTTCCACATTCTGTTTCTGGTGGCTAGTGGTGTGTGCTGGACCATGTTCCCATAGATTTGTGGGTACACCTTGATGATCTCGTCGACCATGACCGTCAGCTCCATGGGCGTGAACTTGGGCATTCTTTGTGGTGCCATGGTGTTTGTGGTGCTGGTGCGGTGTGTGTTGTGTAATGTGCAGGGGTTTGTGGTGCCGGTGTTTGGTGGTGGTGGTGGTGGTGGTGGTTGTGATGTGTGCGTTTCTGTGGTGTGCTGCTGTCCTTGCTGTGTCACTGTGTCCTCTCCTCTCCTCTCTGGTTTGCAATGTAGCAAGGGGTTGTGGTCTGTGGGAGTGCTGCTTTTGTACTCACCTATGTGGGTGTGTCCTCATGGTCTGTTGTTTTCAGGTGTGTTGTGTCTGGGGTTCTGGCCTTTGTATTTTTTGTTTGTCCGGGGGGTGTTTTCGGGATGTGTACTGTGCTTGTGTATTTGTGCGTGCCTTGCTGTGTGGACTTGTTGGCCATGTTGTGTGCTATTGGTTTTGTGTGCGGATGGTTTCTGTGCAGGTACGTTGGCGCCATGGCTTCTGCCGTGTCGATTCTCATCGGCGTTGTTTGCGCTGGCGGGCGGTATATTTGTGGTTTTCCGCGCTCATGTCGGTGCGATCATAATGTCACGTGCGGTGTGTCGGCCGTGAGGGCGGGCGGTTTTGTGTTGTCGTGCGTGTTTCCGTCCGTGGCGGGCGGTTTGACTCCGACTCGGACGTTGGCGGGCGGTATTTTGTGTGCTTTTTCCGCCGATGGCGGTTTTCGGTTTGTGAAATCGTAATGGCGTGGTCGGTGTTCAGGCGGTGTGTGCGGGCGGATTTTTGCCGCTTCCATGCCTGGCGGATTTATTTACGCCGGGTATCGTAATGGGCCCCTTAGTACTTATGAAGCACAAAAGAACTTCTGGGTCTGCAATAGAAGCATAAATGGAAGGACCCAAGTGGGGAAAAGAAAAAAGAAAAAGATAGGATGGAAAATTCCTCTTAAAGGACTATTTCCCTCACCCACCGTAGGTGGCATGATACATCATTGGGAACCTCCTCGCACCATGATGACTAGTCACGGTGGGGGCAACAACCCCCTCACTGAAAGGGAGGAGCTCTGCGGAGGATTTTTAGGGAGGTTAGTAAATACCCTATAATGAGCTTAGTGTAGTGAGGTTAGTAGAGCATTGACAAAGAAAGACTGTGAGATAAAACTGACTACAGGGTACGCAAAGAACTTTATAAGTGTGTCCCTGGACCAGGTTTAAAAAACAGGACACTGCAGGAAAAATTAAACCAGCTTACTCGTGTCACTAGGGAAGGCCAACATGTTGCAGCATTCATCAGGACCTATAGTGATAGTGCTGCTGCTATATGTGTGCTCAAAAACAAAATGTAGAGAAATGTACAACATATACAAAACTGTCCAGTGGTCCTTTTAAAGACCAAAGGGTAGAGAAAAGGGAATTCACTGGGAGTCCTCTGTACAGAAATGTGTAAATCTTTAAATAACACATAACTGCTAGGTCAATCTTAGCAAGCTCTAATGTACAAAAGTCACCAGGTTCAGACACTCTATCGAGTGTCGCACCCTGGCAATGGAGCCCATGCCACAGACCCCATTCCACCTCTCTACAGTGTAACATAATCAGAAAAGGTACGTGCCTGTTGTGCCACCCAGGTCAAAAACAAAGCAAAAAGCTTAGGGTGCAACTTACTCACAGATGTCGGGTGTTACGCCTCAACTCAGGCCCTAGCATAAGGCTCAAGGTATGTTCTACCCTACAAGTCATTTATAGGGAAGAGTCAAAGAAAAAGAGATCAAAAACAGAAAGAGGGAAGAAACTAAAAAGATACAAGGTATTCTAAGGCTAAAATGGTGTATTTCAAATGTAAAACATGTAGTTTCAAAGTAGTACAAAATGTACATAATACAAAAAGTATGCAGTTCCTAGGGTGAGGGAAGGACGGGAGGATCTAGTTCAGGGAAGCTGAGACAATAGATCTGAGGATCTGATTGCTCAGAAGCAAGAGCCCTCACACACCCGTGTGGATGTCATGCTTCATCATCTAGCAGCTCCTCATTGGGACAGCGCTGCAATGCCCATTGGGCCCCTCAAGGGTGCTGTTTGCCGGGGGTCTTTTGAGCAAGAGATACTGATGTGAGGTGTAGGGTGGAGGTGCTCTAGGTGTGGATTGGTGTAATTTGAATTAGTGGTATTAAAAATACCTAAGAGAGACCCAATTAAATTTAATAGTTGGGTTCTCTTGTTATGATTAAAAGGCAATGCATGGCTGAATGTGGAATTAATAGTCCTATCCAGCTCAAAAAGTAGTGTGTGTGTAGGTCAACATGTTTCTTGCCTCAAGAGTTGCTATGCATCTGGGCAATTCTTTAGGACCTGAAAGTTAAACCTAATCTACTTGTGCTTTAGGAAAATGTATGTAACATTAGCGGAAGCTGCCCCAATTATGTAACCAAATCCTCACAGTAAAGTATACCTGGGGATATCTAAAACCCCTTAGGTAATGGTAGAGACCATGCTGTGGAACAAAAGGTTTGCAGCATGCTGATTCAGAGGTGACCTACTCCTTCTCTGCCACCCTGGAGGCAGTGAGTTTTTTTCAAAGGCACAGCAAAGGCCGCCATGTGTAATTGCTACTATAACAGAGCATCTATATGTATAGGTGTGTAAAGGAAGACTTTAAGTTCAGAATCAATGGTACCCACCCAAAACAAACTTAGGGACCAGTTGTATGTATAATTAGAGCCAGAATTTACCAGTATTGTGGGGTGAGATTGCTCATTGCAATGCAATTCAAAAATGGCGTGAGACAAGCGTCATAGTCCACATGAATACTGGACAGTTTCAGAAAAGCCAGGAATTCAAACCAACATAGTGAAAACAAGCATGATGAGCAGTGCAAACAGAAGTAAGTATATTAGAAATTAGAAATTAGAGATCGAACATGTCCTTGTGCCTGACAACCCGTACTGCTCCCACATTGGTATGTGGAAGCTCTACATTGATGACATTTTCGTCATCTGCCAAGGTGACAGCTTCTCTAGTCTTGTTTTTCACCAGTCGTTGAACACACTCAACCCTTTCCTGAGGTTTACTTGCAAGTACAGCAAAGAGCATCTCCTCTTTTTGGACCTACTTATCTATCCATCTGCTGGCTCCCTTGAAACTGAATTATACAAATGTTTCTTTGTTTTTTACGCACCTAATTGTCCTTTAAGGAAAACGGGCTGCATTTTCTTTTTAAAAAAGCTTGCTTTAATTAGAAGAAATCACAGACAATGTTGGCCTGCTGACCCCAGCAGGACACCATGCCTGTGCATGTAGCCAATTTTAGTGAGTCATAATGTACGACCTACCTCATGCATATTAATGAGGTAGGTCTAATTGCAACCCAATATGAATCAGTATTTTGAGAACCAACATACTAATACATAAGTCAGTTCCAAAATACCAATGGATTTGTTAGAAGTTGATGTACAAATTGTGACCAATTCTAACAAATCCATCTTGTACAGTCCATTTAGGGAATCGCAAATTACAAATCGTAATTTGTCGCAGTTTAGGGTTCCTTAATGGAATCTTTGTACATGAGGGCCATTATGTGATATCAATAAACATCAGTCATGAATCTGACAGTCAGTTCGAATGATAGGACAAGACACTAGTTTATTACTATGTTGCGGCAGCCAGAATACAAATTAATGCCCAAACTGAATGACCTTATTGAAAATATGTATTGTCATCTAGCTTAAAAAAGGTGCACAATTCAAGATTTTTGACAGAAGGCCTCGACAGTGCTATTGCTCAGACCATCGGAGTTTCATAAGCAAGCTTGTATGTATATATACTTACACATGAGCCATAAACATTTTCCACATACTGTGCCATAAAGTATATGAAGACAACCTCTAGTACAATATTACATGTGGCTTACCAAATGACATTTCTTGAAATGTTAAGCACATACAATGTGTTCATTCTTCCCAATAAAAGTCAGTCCCACTGATTCACTATGGCCATCAGGTTATATGGCATTTACAAAGCTTGGTACACAGTCTGTATCAATTATATTGATATGAATTTTGAGGTCGTAATAAACCAAGTACAGATGTGGATAAATATGCTTCAATATCATTATTGACTGCCATTATAAGCACATTCCCAAATTTGCAGGTCAACTGCCAGAATCCTACATTATTATAATACTTATTAAGAGTCACATTTGTGAGGGTGTGCTGACAAAATCGTGAGTTTTAAATGTCGACTTACAGAAATATTGACTCCTAAATATCGACAGCAAGAATATCGTGGTCAAGAATATCGATTTAAGGTAAGAAATATCAATTTGAAAAATATAGAAGTGTTTAATATCGTTTGCAAAAATATAGTTGTTTAAAATATCGATTGTTTAATTAGTGTTATGTATTTTAGTATATATTTTAAATGTATGTGATTTATTATTTTTGTATAAGAATTGTTTATATTTTTTAATATATGTGTTAAATTTTTAGTAGTTATTAATTTTATTTTAATTGAATTTTGTGTTTTTTAGTTCCATAGTGGGTTGTGTGTTTATAGGGGAATAGGCTGGGAAATAATTTAATTATATTAAATTAATGATTATTTTTTATTTATTAATATTTATTTAATTGAGATTGTATAGTGTTAATTGTGTAAAGTAATTTATTATTAATTAATTAATAATTGGTTGTTAATTAATATTAATTAATTCATTGTTAATTAATTATGGTAATTCTGTAATTGATTTTAGGTGCACGTTTTAAGATGTGTAGGGGTAAAAGGTGGAAAGTAATTTATTTTTTATTAATTAATAATTAGTTGTGAATTGATATTAATTAATTTATTGAAAATTAATTAAGGGAATTGTGTAAATAATTTTAGGTGTGGGTTGTGGGGTTTATGGGGGTAAAGGGTGGGAAGTAATTTATATTTGATTAATTAATAATTAGTTGTTAATTGATATTGATTAATTTATTTAAAATTAATTAATGCAATTGTGTAATTAATTTTAGGTGCAGGTTGTGGGCTTTATGGGGGTAAAGGGTGGGAAGCAATTTATGTTTAATTAATTAATAATTAGATGTTGATTAATATTAATTAATTGTAAATTAAATATGGAAATTGTGTAATTACCTTTAGGTGTTTGTTGGGGGTGGGGTTTATAGTGGGGTTTATAGTGGTAAAGGTTGTGAAGTAATTTGTGTTTATTTACTTGATAATTAGTTGTTAATTAATATTAATTAATTGATATTTATTTAGGGTAATTGTTTTTTTTTGTGTGTGGCTTTTACTTGTAAAGGGTGGGTATTAAATACATTTTAATTACTTTATATTTAGTTGTTTAATAATAATAGTTTTTTTAAAATAAGTATTAATTGTGTAATTAAGTTTTTTACAGTTTAATTTTAGCTGTGTGTTGTGGGGATTATAGGGTTAAAGTGTGGGAAGTTAATTAATATTAATTAGTTTTTTTAATTAATAATATTTCTTTAATTGGTAATTAATTATGTTAATTATGGAAGTACATTTTGTTTTTTAAATTTAGATGTGATTTGTGATTTGTGTGGTGTTATAGGGTAGGAGATAAAATAAATACATTTATGTAATAATTTATGTTTTTGTTTGTAAATATTTTCTAATTAAAAATATTTATTTGTTTGAAGTTTATTTTTTACTTTATTTTATATAATATTTGTAGGTATTTGTCATATGTAAATAATATTATAATATGTTTTTGGTTTTTATTTTTAATATTAAATATATTTGTATTTTAATTTTTAACACATTTATATATTTATTTCGTTTGTTTTTTAAATATTTTTTTGTTTTTTCTGAACATTTTATATTATTTTATTTTTTTAACTGACTGGAGTTTGAATAGTACATTTTATGCCTCTGCTATCCAACATTTTCCCTATTGCTGCACTGACTGGGGTGGGAATAGTAATTTTTACCCATCCGCTATCCAACAATTACCCTACCCTTACACTTACTGGAGTGGTAATAGTCAATTTTACCCCTGCGCTATCCAACACTTTCTCTACTGTTGCAGTCACTGGAGTGGGAATAGTAATTTTTACCCCTCTGCTATCCAACACTTCCCCTACTGTTGCACTGACTGGAGTTGGAATAGTAAATTTTATCCCTTTGCTATCCAACACTTTCCCTACTGTTACACTCACTGGAGTGGGAATAGTAATTTTTACCCCTCCGCTATCCAACACTTTCCCTACTGTTGCACTTATTGAAGTGGGAATAGTAATTTTTACCCCTCCTCTATCCAACACTTTCCCTACTGTTACATTCACTGGAGTGGGAATAGTAATTCTTACCCCTCCGCTATCAAACACTTTCTCTACAGTTGCACTCACTGGAGTGGGAATAGTAAGTTTTACCCCTCCACTATCCAACACTTACCCTACAGTTGCACTGACTGGAGTTGGAATAGTAAATGTATTCCCCCCGCTATCCAACACTTTCCCTACTGTTGCACTCATTGAAGTTGGAATAGTACATTTGACCCTTTTGCTATTCAACACTTTCCCTACTGTTGCACTCATTGGAGTGGGAATAATAATTTTTACACCTCCTCTATCCAACACTTTCCATACTGTTGCACTGACTGGAGTTGGAATAGTAAATTTTATCCCTCCTCTATCCAACACTTTCCCTACTGTTGCACTCACTGGAGTGGGAATAGTCATTTTTACCTCTCCGCTATCCAACACTTTCCCTACTGTTGCACTTATTGGAGTGGAAATAGTCATGTTTACCCCTCCACTATCCAACGCTTTCTCTACTGTTACACTCACTAGAGTGGGAATAGTAATTTGTACCCCTCCGCTATCCAACACTTTCCCTACTGTTGCACTCATTGGAGTTGTAATAGTAAATTGTACCCTTTCGCTATCCAACATTTTCCCTACTGTTGCACTGTCTGTATTGGGAAATCTAAGTGTAAATATTTTTAAATATTTTAATGTTTTAATTTATAACAGAATTGTTTTAATTATGTTATATATATATATATATATATATATTTTTACACACAAAGGACGCGGCACTCAGGAGTGAAGATAGTTCAATTGAGTTTATTGCACAACTCAACCAACGCGTTTCAGCCCTCTCACGGCTTTGCTCACGGTTAGTGAGTCCTTTCTTTATTGCACTATTTAAACCCAGCTGGCCTTAATGTGGCATTCTGGGACATGTAGTGCATTACATTCAACAATACATAATTTACAGAAAAGAAAAACGTAACTGTTATTGTTATTTTCAATGGAAGATAGTAGGTTTTAACAGCATATTTATAAAACCTCATGATTTAGTATCCTGTGACATTATTTCAAATTCACACATATCATTATTATGTGTTAGTAAAAATATTGTTCCAGAGTTTAGTACTCAACATTTGTTTTCCGATATATTTATCCACATTTAATTAATCGGATCTAGTATCCTTTGTATTTAAACTGTAATGTCCTAGTCTTTTTGATTATAGTTACAATAACAAACTTTTTATTATTGTTCATCCCAAATGTATATAAAGCTCTTCGTCATTGTTCATCCCCCTCGGGGTCTTTGTTTTGAGTCTGACAATATAACGTGATTCCATCTGACGTAATTTTTTATTCTATTCCCACCACGTTCATCCAATGTAATGGCCTTGATCCCATAGTAACACATCGCTCTCCAGTCTCCTTTTTGGCATAATATCATATGTTTTGCAGTTGCATATGAAAGATCTTTATTCTTCACTGCTCTAATGTGTTCCAAAATACGCTTTCGTAAAGTACAGATTGTGCTCCCGATGTATTTACTGCCACATTTGCACTCAATGATGTATATCACATACTGTGTGGTACACGTGATTTTTTGGTTTAGGATAATCGTATTTCCATTAGGTTCCACAATGGTTTTTTTATTTTTCCCAATCTTACATGCTTTGCATGAATTGCATTTTGTAAAGCCATTTTGTTGTTCCATTAGCCAATTGGTATCTAATTGTTGTTTAAAGTGGCTTTTTATTAACATGTTTTTTAGAGATTTTGTTTTTCTATAGGTCACGGTTGGTTTTGATCCAATAAGTTGTCCTATGTCAGGATCTTTTTCGATTAAATGCCAATGTTTTTTAATTTTTCCCATGATCTTTCCACTTTCTTTGCTGTATGTAGTTATAAAACGTGGTGCTTGTTGGTTTTCACAATTTTCTAGTTTTTTCTTTGGTATCAATGTGTCATCTCTTGTTTTTTGATCAATTCTTCTTTTACTTTTTTGCAGTGTTGATTCTTTATATCCCCTTGTTTTTAGCCTTTCCATGGTTTCTTGGATTTTTTCTTCAGCATCCTCTGAATTGGAACAGTTCCGCTTCATTCGCATGAATTCTCCATATGGTATATTTTCAATTATTGATTTGGGGTGGAAGCTTGTCCCGTGTAATATGCTGTTGGTGGCTGTTTCTTTTCTGTAGAGTGTGGAGTGTATCTCATCATCCTTAATGTATATTAAGGTATCAAGAAACGCAATCTTCGTTTTGCTGGTGTTACATGTAAAAGATAGACCAATTTCATTATTATTCAATTTTTGAAAATATATTTGAAACTCATGTTCTGTCCCGTTCCATATTAGAAATAAATCATCTATGAAACGGACCCATAGTATTATTTTGTCTACATCATCTTGATACTCCGCATCCCATGCTATCACTTTCTCCCACCACCCCATCGTGATATTGGCATAATTTGGAGAAAAGAAATGCCCATGGCAGTTCCGCAACGCTGTTTAAAAAGTTCTTTATTAAAATAGAAGATATTGTTAGTGAGACATAGTTCGATCATGGTCAGTAACATTTGGGTATGTTTCATTTCAGATATTTTCCTTTGTCGTAGGAAATATCTACATGCATTTAGGCCTATCTCATGTCTGATCGAAGTATATAGTGATACTGCATCTATTGTTATTAGCAGTAATTCACTATTCCATGTGATGCCTGTGAGTATCCTTAAAAAATCACCAGTATCTCTGATGTAAGAGCTCATGCTTTGCGCAATTGGTGCTAGAAATTGGTCTACATACTCCGAAAGGTTTTCATATAAAGAATCACATGAGGATACAATTGGCCTTCCTGGTGGATGGTGAAGTGTCTTATGAATCTTTGGTAAGAAGTATATTGTTGGGATCACTGGGAAGTCCTTTGTGAGAAACTTTAGCTCATCATCATCGATCAAATTCTCATTATGCCATTTTTTAAGATTAATATTCAATTCCATTATCATTTTATTAATAGGATTGTTTGGCATTTTGCAATAGTTTATAGTATCTTCTAATTGTCTATATGCTTCTTGCAGATAATCCTTTATATCCATGAGCACGATGTTTCCCCCTTTATCGGCGGGTTTTATTATGAGTTCTTTATTTTCCATCAATTTACCGATTGATTCCCGTTCCTTTTTACTTAAATTCTCTTTTTGATTTTCATTTCTAGTATTTGTTATTTTTTCTAGCTCTTCTATTATTGCTTCACTGAATTGATCAAATCTGTTACCAGGAGGTAAGACAGGGCAGTATTTCGATTTCTTTTTTAATCCACTCCCCACTCTTTGATTTGTATCAATCTCAAGATGTTCAAGGACTTGTTCTTCCGACATTTCATCCTCATTTAGATTGTACAGTAGGTCAAACATGTTTTTCAAGTCCTGTACTTGGTCAATACTGATCATTGGTTCCGTATTGGTTCCGTATCAGGTGTTAACGTTTCTCCTTGTAACTCAAGAGGTTTGTTTTTATCTTTATTCGCATGTATTTTAGCTAACTTCAATTTGCGAACATATTTATATTTATATAGGTCAATTCTTACTTCTGTGTAATTGAAGTGACTCTCTGGGCAGAAAGATAGTCCTTTGTTTAATGTGCATTAGGCGCATTTCTTCTAAAAAGTTGACTTTTGGGGTGCTGTCTGTTCCACTCGATACCTCTGGTTCACTTAAATCAGACTTGCTTTGTTATCTCTATTACATCTATTTTTGCATGTTTTATTAGTATGCGCATCATAATAGAGATAACAAAGCAATTGGAAGAAATGGAAGCTAAAATACTAAGCCATACTGACCAGGATGTAACAGCAAAATTACGGAAGGAGATGGATGTAAGATTGGAAAAATATGAGATTGAAATTCAGGAACGTAAAAAACGCAAATTCAAGAGAGATGAACAGGATTACAAACATGGCAGAATATTAACCTTTGCAAAGCGGTTTGACACATTGAAAAAGAATTATCCATTGCAAATGTCTAAAACCACATATAATAGCGCAAGCGAGTCTGATTTAAGTGAACCAGAGGTATCGAGTGGAACAGACAGCACCCCAAAAGTCAACTTTTTAGAAGAAATGCGCCTAATGCACATAGACCAAACCATGACACGAGGCAGAGGGCGCGGCAGAAATACAAATACAAACAGAAGCCGAGAAAGAGGGGAGACTGCCTCACAAGCACCAGAAAAACCAGACGGGCAAAACGTAAAAAGACACTATCCATTGCGCAATCGCAAATAGACAACAATCTTATTGTGAATCTTTCAAAGCATATACTTTCAATGGACGAAAAAACAGCATTAAACAAAGGACTATCTTTCTGCCCAGAGAGTCACTTCAATTACACAGAAGTAAGAATTGACCTATATAAATATGTTCGCAAATTGAAGTTAGCTAAAATACATGCGAATAAAGATAAAAACAAACCTCTTGAGTTACAAGGAGAAACGTTAACACCTGATACGGAACCAATGATCAGTATTGACCAAGTACAGGACTTGAAAAACATGTTTGACCTACTGTACAATCTAAATGAGGATGAAATGTCGGAAGAACAAGTCCTTGAACATCTTGAGATTGATACAAATCAAAGAGTGGGGAGTGGATTAAAAAAGAAATCGAAATACTGCCCTGTCTTACCTCCTGGTAACAGATTTGATCAATTCAGTGAAGCAATAATAGAAGAGCTAGAAAAAATAACAAATACTAGAAATGAAAATCAAAAAGAGAATTTAAGTAAAAGGAACGGGAATCAATCGGTAAATTGATGGAAAATAAAGAACTCATAATAAAACCCGCCGATAAAGGGGGAAACATCGTGCTCATGGATATAAAGGATTATCTGCAAGAAGCATATAGACAATTAGAAGATACTATAAACTATTGCAAAATGCCAAACAATCCTATTAATAAAATGATAATGGAATTGAATATTAATCTTAAAAAATGGCATAATGAGAATTTGATCGATGATGATGAGCTAAAGTTTCTCACAAAGGACTTCCCAGTGATCCCAACAATATACTTCTTACCAAAGATTCATAAGACACTTCACCATCCACCAGGAAGGCCAATTGTATCCTCATGTGATTCTTTATATGAAAACCTTTCGGAGTATGTAGACCAATTTCTAGCACCAATTGCGCAAAGCATGAGCTCTTACATCAGAGATACTGGTGATTTTTAAGGATACTCACAGGCATCACATGGAATAGTGAATTACTGCTAATAACAATAGATGCAGTATCACTATATACTTCGATCAGACATGAGATAGGCCTAAATGCATGTAGATATTTCCTACGACAAAGGAAAATATCTGAAATGAAACATACCCAAATGTTACTGACCATGATCGAACTATGTCTCACTAACAATATCTTCTATTTTAATAAAGAACTTTTTAAACAGCGTTGCGGAACTGCCATGGGCATTTCTTTTCTCCAAATTATGCCAATATCACGATGGGGTGGTGGGAGAAAGTGATAGCATGGGATGCGGAGTATCAAGATGATGTAGACAAAATAATACTATGGGTCCGTTTCATAGATGATTTATTTCTAATATGGAACGGGACAGAACATGAGTTTCAAATATATTTTCAAAAATTGAATAATAATGAAATTGGTCTATCTTTTACATGTAACACCAGCAAAACGAAGATTGCGTTTCTTGATACCTTAATATACATTAAGGATGATGAGATACACTCCACACTCTACAGAAAAGAAACAGCCACCAACAGCATATTACACGGGACAAGCTTCCACCCCAAATCAATAATTGAAAATATACCATATGGAGAATTCATGCGAATGAAGCGGAACTGTTCCAATTCAGAGGATGCTGAAGAAAAAATCCAAGAAACCATGGAAAGGCTAAAAACAAGGGGATATAAAGAATCAACACTGCAAAAAAGTAAAAGAAGAATTGATCAAAAAACAAGAGATGACACATTGATACCAAAGAAAAAACTAGAAAATTGTGAAAACCAACAAGCACCACGTTTTATAACTACATACAGCAAAGAAAGTGGAAAGATCATGGGAAAAATTAAAAAACATTGGCATTTAATCGAAAAAGATCCTGACATAGGACAACTTATTGGATCAAAACCAACCGTGACCTATAGAAAAACAAAATCTCTAAAAAACATGTTAATAAAAAGCCACTTTAAACAACAATTAGATACCAATTGGCTAATGGAACAACAAAATGGCTTTACAAAATGCAATTCATGCAAAGCATGTAAGATTGGGAAAAATAAAAAAACCATTGTGGAACCTAATGGAAATACGATTATCCTAAACCAAAAAATCACGTGTACCACACAGTATGTGATATACATCATTGAGTGCAAATGTGGCAGTAAATACATCGGGAGCACAATCTGTACTTTACGAAAGCGTATTTTGGAACACATTAGAGCAGTGAAGAATAAAGATCTTTCATATGCAACTGCAAAACATATGATATTATGCCAAAAAGGAGACTGGAGAGCGATGTGTTACTATGGGATCAAGGCCATTACATTGGATGAACGTGGTGGGAATAGAATAAAAAAATTACGTCAGATGGAATCACGTTATATTGTCAGACTCAAAACAAAGACCCCGAGGGGGATGAACAATGACGAAGAGCTTTATATACATTTGGGATGAACAATAATAAAAAGTTTGTTATTGTAACTATAATCAAAAAAGACTAGGACATTACAGTTTAAATACAAAGGATACTAGATCCGATTAATTAAATGTGGATAAATATATCGGAAAACAAATGTTGAGTACTAAACTCTGGAACAATATTTTTACTAACACATAATAATGATATGTGTGAATTTGAAATAATGTCACAGGATACTAAATCATGAGGTTTTATAAATATGCTGTTAAAACCTACTATCTTCCATTGAAAATAACAATAACAGTTACGTTTTTCTTTTCTGTAAATTATGTATTGTTGAATGTAATGCACTACATGTCCCAGAATGCCACATTAAGGCCAGCTGGGTTTAAATAGTGCAATAAAGAAAGGACTCACTAACCGTGAGCAAAGCCGTGAGAGGGCTGAAACGCGTTGGTTGAGTTGTGCAATAAACTCAATTGAACTATCTTCACTCCTGAGTGCCGCGTCCTTTGTGTGTAAAAATTGAATTTGGGGCCAGGATCCGGCCCCCACGCTGAGCACCCGCTGCACGAGCGCACTGATCAAAGGGATCACATTGTGGACATATATATATATATATATATATATATATTTCAGACAATCCTTATGCATTCGAAAAGGAAGCGGCACACCGTTTCTATCCACAAGTAGTTTTAATGTGCAAAAAAACATTCGGAAATTTAAGTGTAAATATTTTTAAATAGTTTAATGTTTTAATCTATAATAGAATTTTTTAAATTATGTTATATTTATATATATATATATATTTTTTTTTATATATAATGATAAAATAAATTAAAATTAATAGTTTATTAATTGTTAAAAGTAAATATATATAAACGCCAGTAAAAGGATTATCCAAAGACTTCTGTGCACGGAGGTGAGAAAGGGACACAAGCTGACTTTGTCTCTCGACTTTTTTCAAACATCATTCATTACTAAAGACACTGGGGTCGATTCCGATTCGGGCCGGAAAAGCACCGACCGACTCGGATCCGGAAAAATACCGACCGACACGTACCAGTGGCGCCCGACACGCCAAGTACGATGCAAGCCGCGATAAATCCGACCGACACGTCAGGAAACCAAGCCGACCGACCGACCCGCTCGGAAAATAGCAATCCGGCCGGAAAAACACGCGAATCCAACCGACCGACACGCACCCGGAACAAATCCGACCGAATCGTACCCGCCAACTCCAACCTGCAAAGTACGATGCAAGGCGCGAAAAACACGACCGAGTCGGACGGAGGACAAGCCGTACGACCGACACGCCATACAAAACCGAGCCGAAGCAACACAATACACCGCGACCGACGCGTACGCAGCATACAAAACTGCACAAACACAGCGTGAACGAAACGGAAAACACCGTACGAGACCAATGCAGGGTCCGACTCGGTCACAAGAACGTTTCCAACATACACAAACAGCACAAAGGAAAAATCAACCAAAAAAGCCCAAACAAGCAATTACCAAGCCAATAAATACTGGGGGGTGGGGACAGAGAACAAAGACACACCAACAACTCCACCTATATAAAGGACACAAATCACTACCATGAGCCTTTGCAAATGCCATTCCACTGCCAGCACCCAAGAGAAAGCAACCACACACCCACAGCTCATCCCTCACACAAGCCACACACCAGCAGCACACCAACAAATACCTACCTCACATACACCCAGCACAACACACACCCACACACCCTCACCTGCACACCAACACACACAGCACCCACTATCACCACCCATCACCATGCCCCCCAAGAAGAATCCCAAGTTCCTAGATAGTGAATTGGAAGTCATGGTAGACGAGATCCTCAGGGTGGAGCCACAGCTGTTTGGCACTCTGGTCCAACAGACCCCCATGTCGCAGAAAACCAAGATGTGGGAGAGGATCATCAACAGGGTGAACGCCCAATCACCATGTCGGCGCACAAAGACCGACATCCAGAACAGGTGGTATGACGTGCGCAGGAGGGTCCGGGAGCTGCTCAAGAAAGACTACCACCTGAGCCAATACACCGGCAGTGGCCCTCCTGCCAAGCCAGTATACCTCAGGCCCTGGGAGGAGAAGGTGCGGGCCATCCTTCCGCCAGTGAGCGTATATGGACTAGAGGACATCCCAGAGCCTGGTGAGTACACAACAAATGTACACAATAAACTGCCACAAAACACACACATCACTGTCAAGGGAGAGTCAAACCATGCACTCATAGCAATTACACAGCAACTAGAACAGAATCATCCCAAAATGTGTATGTCAGTCAGATAAACACAACACATGCCATCAAAAAAGTCACATCCAACTGTGCCAACACATGTACAAACACAACCACAACTACAGCTAGGCAGTGGCACAAATAGAACTAACACACACATCCACACATGTAGCCACCACAACAACACCAACACACAGTGAAGACCACTCAAAGGAAGGAATTCTGTGTATGCTGGCCAAGTCAGTGTAGCCAATAGCATCATGGGAGTCGCACTCACACATAT
>CAWUFW010028668.1:0-20939 GCA_963921515.1 Calotriton arnoldi | reverse complement strand
AGGAAACCCATTGCCAAATACTGAACACATGACACCCTCAGATGCTGCTATTGATGACATGGATACACCACATGATAGGACACATTCCCCTGGACCACATGGGTTCCTGCACAGTAACACTTCATAATCATGAGACCAGATATCACCATCACTGCAGCAAGGGCATGGTTAGCTGCACCAACAACATGTACATCTGAAGCATGAGCACTAGAGAAAAGAAAGTTGCTTTATTCAGCATATGTGTTGAGGCCAAACGAAGTCCTGAAAAAAGAGCAAAGGCCAATGGCCAGTCCATTGTCAAAGTTCAAACAGGGTGACACTGGCAGATGTCACCCTACGCATGCCTGCACAATACCAGGGACAATCCACTAGGAGGGGCAACCGGGGGGCAGGCCAGGCACCGCAGGGACAGGATCAGGGCTCACCAGGGGGAGTCAGGGAAGGGGTGGTGGGTGCAGGAGAGCCACTGACAACTGCAGTGGAGGTGTCTGACATGGTGTGTGCCGGCACAACTGGGGGGCATGACACAGATGTCGTGGGTGCCGGCACAACTGCAGTGGACCCTGCAGATGGGGTGGACAGGTCCGCCACTGCAGTGCCCAAGTCAGACAGGGCGGTAGTGGACTCCACTGCAGTGCCTACCTCCAGGGGAGGAGAATGGGGAACAGGCAAGGTGGGTTGGACAGAGGGGGGGACACCCTCACCACATCAGTGGCACAGACAAGCGCAGCGGGGGGTGTGGTGCTGGGAGAGCAAGTGGCAGGGGGAGAAGGCCGGAGCATCTTGGGGATGGTATATCTGTGGGTGGGGGAACCTGGGGCAGGGTGTGGTGGGGGCACCTGTGCAGTGGGGGCCTGAGGGATGGAGGACGGAGACCTTGTGCCTGAGCTGCAGGGTGGTGGCGGGGTCTTGCTCTTAGCACTCCGGGGGGACTTGCGGGTGGGGGCCTCAGTCCGTCTGCGCCTGGGGGAGGGTGTCCGGGGGCGAGGGGCACTCTGCTCCGTGTGGGTGGGCTTCCTCTTCCCCCGGGATGCTGGAGCAGCTTCATCGGTGGGGAAGAGGCCGAGGTCACAGAGGAAGAGCTGCTGTGACTTTGGGGTTGCAGGTGAGGCAAGGGAGGGTGCTTTGGAGGGAGAGGGAACTGAGGACTGCGCAGTGCATGTGGATGCGTGTGTGTGTTCCAGGGCCCCATCCCCTGTGAGTCTGGCTTCAGTCCCCTGAATGTGCGTGCGTGTGCGTTTTGTCATTGGCGTGTGTGTCAGTGTGCTGGATGTGTGTGTGCTGGTGTGTGCCTGTGCCAGTGTGTGTGTGCCTGGGATGGGTAAGGTGCTGGGGAGTGTGGATGGAGCAGAGGCAGGAGGGGTGAGGGACCGTTTGAGGAGGGACACTGCTGCCGTCAGGGAGGAGTCCATGGACCTATTGCCCCTCTGTAGGTCAGACATGCCCGATGAGATGCCCTCCATGAACGACACCAGCTGAGTCAACAGCGCGGTGTGCGCATGGAGGACACTCAGCATGGCTGTCTGCCCTACATGGAGCTGGCGAAGGAGGTACACAGACTCCTCACTCAGGGCAGCAGGGGACACAGGGGCAGGGGTGCGGTGCCTGGCCCAAAGGAGACACGCTCCCGGACATGGGAGCCTCCACGGACCTGGGGAATGGGAGCCGATGGGAGGGCGGTGGTGGTGCTGGTGGTGGCGGGGACAGCAACACTAGCTGGGGTGTGGTGGCTGCTGACACCCGCCTCCACAAGGGAGTCATCCTCCGAGTTGCTCTGGTCCTCAGCTGAGGTGGATGCTGCTGAGGACTCCTCGGTGTGGCTCCCCTCGCCCTCCGTGCCACTGGGTCCCTCCGACCACTCCTCGGCTGCTGACCCAGTCTGGCTCTCCGGCTCCTCCTGGTCCGTGGAGCTGTCCCCTTCCGTGGCCGTGGATGTATCTGCAAACAATGGGGAAACAGACAGACATCAGTCACCTGCACCAAACGCACACACCACTGTGAGCACAGCACATTACAGAGCAAGCCCTGGCATCATTAGTTGTACATTGCTAAAAGTGCCCTAATTGAACAGGAGAAGTCAATTGTCAGTCTGATGCCAAGCATGGCACTCACATCCCACATGGCCTTGCACCCATCTGTCTGGTGTCTGTTGGATTGCAACACCCCAGTGTTGACACATGCACCAAGTACACAGTAGTTGGACAGTGCAGAGGACACGGTGTGGACACATCACAGCTCTTGCCACTGAGTCAGTACAGGTTTACGGATGTAAGGGATGCCCAGAGTCAAATAGGAAATGCATGTGATGCATTCCAGCGACAGACACCATGATGCACCCATGTCCTGATAGCCAGCGCCACTATGGTGTGCATGTAGCACATGTCACTCCCCTGCAGGATCACCAATCAGTAGACACATGCCATGGCGGAGGCATGACTGCAAAGTCATACATCACTGTCTCAGTGATGTATGACTTTGCAGCCAGACAACAACACTCTGCACTGTGTCACAATAGTAGGTCATGGGGAATGCAAGTCCTGGAGCTGCACAAGTGCACATGTACATCCCCCCACAACACATCCTCTTAACCCTCATCTGTCCAGGTCATACCTATTGGACATATGGGAGACCTGTGACACTACCCTCTGAACCTGAGCCCCTCACACTCTGCTGTGCATGGGGAACAGCTGCCTGAACTTCACATTTACATGCCCCAGTCTGCATGGGCAGCTGATCAGACACCTATGTGTCACACAAGTATCGTCTCCTATGGTCACATCTCCAGTGGCATGCTGAGCCCCTACCAAGAAACTCCACAGCAGTCCTGGCGACTAATCCACAGCACACTGACACAGAGGCAGACACCTGAGGGGTCAAAACACTGTGCACAATGTGTCCTCTGATACACGGGAGTGGGAGTACAGAGTGTATTGTATGGCCTGGAGTAGGCATGACTGTCCAGCCCCACATGAATGAGGGATGAGCCCTGGACTGTAGGCAGCTGGCTAAGTATGTGTGACACACGTCATATACATACTCCTGGGGCCCAAACATTGTTCCCACCCGCAGCATGGGTGTGTGCCAGGTACCCCAGCCACATGTGGTGGATCAGCTCAGCAATTGGACCACAGATCAAAGTAACACGCTGAATACATGTCAGAATACAGGCATTGTGTAAGCAATGGACCCACCCATGATGCCCACCACAGAGTCAGGGAAACAGATGCTGTCTCCCACCTTGAGTCAAGCAAACTGCAAGGACACAGTCCTAAGTGACAGAATTCCCTGCATGTAAGGGCCACACCTGGGTATCAGATGAGGAGTGGGCAGTGCACAATAGAGGGACATGGCTCCTGGACAACATGACTGCTGTACTGTGGCAGTTCAACCTGGCCCGAGGAGGGCACATAACATGTTAGACAGAGTACACAGTGCAGTCTTTGACTCACCCCTCCTTGCTGCTCTCTGGCCTTCAGCTGCCCATCCAGGTCTGGAAAGACCACCGCCAGGATCCTGAGCATGTGGGGGGTCAGGGTCCGTGTTCCGCCCCTCCTGCGAGGAGGCGACAGCTTCAGCTGGACCCGTGCAATCCTCCGGGTCCAGCCCCGAAGGTCCTGCCACCTCTTTTGGCAGTTGCGGATCCGGCGCTTGTAGACCCCCACGGACCGGACAGCCCGGACGATGTCCTTCCATATCTCATGCTTCCGATGGGCAGAAGCCTGTCAGGATGACAAAGTGATAAGGCCATTACTACACATGCAACATATCCGTGCATGACACAGTTGCATATACATGTCGCAATCACAGGGGCACATGGTGTACCCAGGCAGTGCACGGCTGCCCATGGACAGTTTTCCAGAAGTCACTACATGGTATCATAGCATGGGGAGTAAAACCCTGTTCAGAAGCACTGTCACTGCACCATACCTGTCCAGTGCAAGTCACTACACACTATGGGGGGTGACAACTACTCAGTGAGCCTGCTAGCCAGTGGTGTGCTGACTCTCAGCCTTGCTAGTCAGACAAAATGCACATTCAGAAAGGCAGTGCACAGAACACTCACCTGCTCCCCTGGTGTCCCATACAGCTTGCTGTACTGTGGAAGTAGGCTGTCCAGCAGGGCCTGGTTCTCTTCAAGGCTGAAGGCTGGGGCTCTCTCCACAGTACGTGCCATTGCAGGGTCCAGAGGGGCAGAGACAGCAGCAGTGCAGTGGCAGATGTCGTCCTGGAGCATGTAGTGCAGGCAAGTGGGCTCTCAGGGGAACATGCAGCAATATATATGTGCTGGAGAGGCAGATACTGTCCCTTGTGTCCAAAGTGATAGGTCCAAGTCGTTTGCATCTTCTGAATCTGGCCAATCCATGGAATAGCAGCACCAAAACACGCCCACAGCATCCTTCAAAATTTCAACTTCATGACATACATGATTTTGCAACATTGTTGTGGGTGACCAACTGATTTTCCAGCAACCGACTCGTTCGAATATTCGAAAACGCGTCCGTTGCCAGGCAAGCCCATTGTCAATGGGTGCGCACCGATCGGTCCATTGAGGTACAACGCGCACAGGGGTACAACGCGTACCCGCACACATTGAATGCAATGGGCCGGCCGGAGGCACCGATCGGTCCATTGCAGTACAACGCGCACAGGGGTACAACGCGTACCCGCACACATTGAAAGCAATGGGCCGGCCGGAGGCACCGATCGGTCCATTGCAGTACAACGCGCACAGGGGTACAACGCGCACCCGCACACATTGAATGCAATGGGCCGGCCGGAGGCACCGATCGGTCCATTGCAGTACAACGCGCACAGGGGTACAACGCGTACCCGCACACATTGAATGCAATGGGCCGGCCGGAGGCACCGATCGGTCCATTGCAGTACAACGCGCACAGGGGTACAACGCGTACCCGCACACATTGAATGCAATGGGCCGGCCGGAGGCACCGATCGGTCCATTGCAGTACAACGCGCACAGGGGTACAACGCGTACCCGCACACATTGAAAGCAATGGGCCGGCCGGAGGCACCGATCGGTCCATTGCTGTTCAACGCATCACTGTACATGTGACTGGCATATGTCAGCATGCCTGTCTCAGATGGACATATGCCAGCCACAGATAGCTCCCAGGGAGTGAGGGGCACACCTACATCACGACAGCCTGTCCAAACCTTATCATAAGGCATGTAAGGCTGCATTTCCTATTGTGTGTATGTTGGTGTACATGTTGTCCTGTGGGTGTCACCTGTGGGCAGCCACCCCCAGGCTGTGCACGTGTTAATGGGGACAGGATCCTGGGTGTTACGTGTACGTGACCACTGTGATGTGCAACTGTTCATATCTGTGCATGTGCCATGGTCACATTTCACAGTGGTGTTTGTGTATGTCATGTCACATACCCCGTGAGTCCCATGTGGGACGGTATGTTTGAGCCAGGGTGTCCCAGTGGCACAATAGTGATGGCCCTCCACAGTCTTTGTGCATGTAGTGTTTACAATGTCTCTGATTTCATGTGCACAATGGGAGACAGTCTCCACATCCACGTTGTGTGTGCATGGACTCTGATGTTGTGCGTGTGTGTCACAGACGTCCATGGCTCTCCTGCCATGGCAAGTGTGGCCACTACCTGTGGGGGTCATGTTTGTTTTGTTGTGGTGTACACATGATACTCCAGGTGATGCCAGTGTCCATGTGGCATTACAGGGTCCCTGGGAATGTGCCTGTCGTTGAGCTGTGGTGCCTGGGGCACATCTGTCCTCACATGTCACTGGGGGGTGACTGTGACACAGCATCATGATATCCAATGGGCCAACCTGGGACAAATTGATGCCACCTGTAGGACCGTGTTGACAGATGTTGGCCATGTATGTACCATACATGTCGTTCCGGTACTGCACACTTCATGTAGTTGTGCCTCATGATGATGTATGTTGGGATCTTGAGTGTGTTCAATGCCGCATATGTGGGGTGACTGACGATCTTGCTTACTTCTCCTCTGCACTGCAGGGCTCCTGCTGTCCATCGGCCATTCCCAGACCTGGCAACGATGGTGGAACGGGACAGCATCCGACGGTACCGCTTCACCAGGCAGCTGATTGAGGATTTGGCAGTGCAGTTGTCCCCACATTTGCAGCCTGGCCGGCCGTATCCTACAGCGCTGACCCCCAAGGTGAAGGTGATGGCAGCCCTACACTTCTTTGCCACCGGTACCTTCCAACATACTGTGGCGTCTGCTGGTGGGATGTCACAGACCATGTTCAGCCGTGTGCTCCGCGATTTCTTGGCGGCAATGTTGCTCTTCCTGAACCGGTACATCTATTTCCCTAGACTGCGACGACTCACTGACGTGAAGAGTGACTTTTATGCCCTGGGGAGGATGCCGCATGTCATTGGCTCCATTGATGGGACACATGTGGCTTTGGTACCACCACAGGCCCAGGAGCAGGCCTACAGGAACCGCAAGCACTACCACTCGGTCAATGCACTGGTGGTGTGTCTTGCAGACATGACCATCACACACGTGTGTGCCCGTTTCCCTGGTTCAGCACACGATGCCTTTGTGATGAGGAGTAGTCGCATCCCCAGGTTGATGGCACAGATGCAGAACCAGCGTGCCTGGCTTGTCGGTGTGTACTGACTTTGTGCCATTGTGTGTGATCTGATCTGTAGTATTCCGCCCACTTTTCCAAGTCAGCTGATGTGCACTTGTCTGTCCGTAGGTGACTCGGGATACCCCAACATGCCGTGGTTGCTGACACCCCTCAGGAACCCTGTGACACCTGCCCAGATGCGCTACAATGAGGCACATGGTCGGACCAGGAGAGTGATTGAGCGGACCTTTGGTCTCCTGAAGAGCCGCTTCCGCTGCCTGGACAAGACCGGAGGGTCCCTCCCATATGCCCCTGCGAAAGTGTGCAAGATTATCATCGTCTGCTGCATGCTCCACAACCTGGCAGTGCGGAAGGAGTTGCCTCTCATCCAGGATGACGATGACCAACATCCGCCACCTGTGGAGGATCCTGGCCTGGACCACGATGCCAGTGACGATGATGATGATGATGGTGATGGTGATGTCCGCACACAGCTCATCACCAACTTCTTTAGCTGAATGTGAGTATCCTGAGGTGTCATGTGAATGATGTGAGTTGGCATGATGTGTGGGTGGTGCTCTGGTGCTGTTGGAGTGTGTCCATGGGCTACTTGACTGGATGTGTGTTGCGATGTGTGGTGACAGGTGGGCTGTACTCCCCAACAGTGTTGACATGCTAACTTGGTTCTGGGTGGGTATCTTGTAACATGTATTGTGCATGAGTTTTGCTGTTCTGTCCTGTACTCCATTGCTTTTGACTGTGTGTCATTTCTGTCCTTCACAGGGTACTTTCAGATTCGTTTGGTCAACTGTGTCCACCGACAACGTGATTGCACATCCAGGCTGGTAGCAGTTGTGTCCCTACAGGTGATGTGCGCCACACCCATGGACTTCCTTCTGTCTACAGTTGTTGACTGTGTGCCCGCTACCAGGTGGGGTTACCTTGCATCTGTAGTGGTTACGGCATGTTGCTACTGTGTAATAAACCTGTGCTTCACTTAGTGATGTGCGTTGTCTGTGGTCACACATTTGACTGCCATTTGCTTACTGCACCTGTGGGCTACTTGACTACAACTGGGAATGGGTGTGGTGTCTGTGCATTGCACCGTCTTCCCTGGCAACATCAGTGTAGGCAATGAGTCAGATGGCCTAGGTGTGTATGTGTTGTGTAGCCCTGGTGGTGTGTCTCCCTCATATGTGTCACGTTGCCTGTACTCACATGCCTGTGTTGTCCTTGCTGTTGCAGTTCGCATACACAGTGTAATTTTGTTGTTCATCATCCCCATAACAGTACCCACGTTGGAATCACGACAGAGGCAAGTATGGTGTATTATTGTGTTTATTGTGATACATCTGTGATAATAGTGCATAGGATGGATTGTGCTGTACATGAATCTTGCAATCCCAAGTTCCTAGATGAATAGAAAGTCCAGGTAGACAGGATCCCCAGTATCGGGGCCACAGTTGTCTGACACATTGTTCCAACTTGTACTCCCCATGCAATGTGTGGGAGTAGTGTTGCCATCAACAGGGTGAACAGTCTGTGCACAAAGGCGAAAATCCAGAACAGGTTCAGGCTTCCTGGGAGTTGCGCTTGGCCATCAGCCTCTCACTTTCCCCTCCTCGGACGACCCCTCTTCTTGGGGGGGGGGCCCTCAAGTGCAGGCTGCTGCGGTGCAGGGGACTCTCCGCCAGAGTCCTCCTCCCTCCCTGTGGCAGTTGCAGTTTGTTCGGTACCAGATGTTGTTGGCACACAGGGAGGTGTGGACTGGTTGCTGTTCATCTGGCGGAGGCATTGTAAAATGTCCCTGTGCACCGCCGTCATCTCATGTAGTACATCCCACTTGGACTCCACGCGGGTCATGTGGGAGTCCACACGTGACATGTGGGAGTCCACACGTGACATGTGTGACTCCACATGGGACATGTGGGAGTCCAAGCGGGCATGATGGGCAGCCTGCTGCTGTTTGATGTCTCTGAGGAGCCCCACTACCTGGCTGAGCTCTCCGGTGCTGGACTGGTACGCATCAGCTATGCGTACCAGTTGTGGGTCTTCATGCACACCAGCAACGTCTGCAAGCAGCGACCTCTGTCTCCCACCCCTCCCACCACCCCTGCTGACATGTGCAGTGTGTGCAGTTGCACGCACAGATAACCCTGGTCCACCTTGGGGGTTGGTGGTGGTGGTGGTGTCCATGGCCCCAGGTTGGTCCAGGGTCACTGCGCTGGTGTTGTTCCTTATTCTGTCCATGTCGGCAGGGATGGTATTCGTGGTGACAGTCGTTGGAGGGGTGGGTGCAGGGGGTGCAGCTGGTGGACCTGCTGGTGCTGCAGCTGGTGGTCCTGCTGGTGCAGCATGTTGACTTGCACCGGATGTGCCAGGTTGTTCTTCATCGTCCGAGGAGGACAGAGGCTGTACGACGCCAGTGAGCTCGGCATCCTCTTGAGCCTGGGACTGGGACTCCTCAGCGTCTGCTGCTGTGTCCCTATCATCACCTGTTTTTGGGAGACACAAACAATGTATGTCATGTTTCTGCAGGCATCAGTGGTTGACACACCTGACAGTTGTGACTGTGCCTCGGGGTGCGGGCCTGTACATTGTATTGTCCTAAGTCGTCACAGTCAGGGGTTGATATTGGTGTGGCACATTGTCCTGCATTATTTGGGCATTTCTATGTATTCTCTGGGGTGTGAACATGGTCTGCATTGATTGTGTTTGGTTGACAGCCAGACCTCCTTCCCACCCACCCACCCACCCAGTCAGTTATCCCACCATGGAACGTGCTTGCATTGCAGGGAGTGTAAGTTGTCTCTCAGGATGTCAGTCAGAGGTGTCCTGCTGTTTGTTGGTGCACAGTTGGCAGCAGGGCCTTGTGCTCCCCGCAGCAGTAGCCAGTGTCAGCCATCTTGTGAGTCCTTCTCCACTCCCTGTGATGTGAGCATGGTTCAGGGTGGTGTTGATGGGCCAGTTGTGAGGCTGAGCAATGTCTGTGACTACGACTCCCATCATGCTATTGCCTCCACCCCCTTCCCAGCATGCCCATGCTTCCTTCCTTTTGACTCTGCTTCCCTGTGGGGTGGGCTGGCTGTGCTGACAGGATGGCTGGGAGTGTTGTCCTGGCAGTTGTTTGGCTAAGAGTCCCAAGAGTGTCCCTGTGCTTCACACAACATAACCCAGGGTGGTGGTGCTTTGTGGGATCTTGTGTTAGGATGGAGGGCATTGCATTCTACCAGGTGGGTACTGTGGAGTTTGTGTTGGGGGGGGTGTGAGGGGAGGTGCTGGTGACTATGGTCAGTGCTGCAAGTCCCCCTTCCCACCCAGCCAGCCAGCCAGATATCCCACCATGGAACGTGCTTGCATTGCAGGGAGTGTAAGTTGTCTCTCAGGATGTCAGTCAGTGGTGTCCTGCTGTTTGTTGGTGCACAGTTGGCAGCAGAGCCTTGTGCTCCCCACAGCAGTAGCCAGTGTCAGCCATCTTGTGAGTCCTTCTCCACTCCCTGTGATGTGAGCATGGTTCAGGGTGGTGTTGATGGGACAGTTGTGGGGGGGGGCAATATGTGTGAGTGCGACTCCCATGATGCTATTGGCTACACTGACTTGGCCAGCATACACAGAATTCCTTCCTTTGAGTGGTCTTCACTGTGTGTTGGTGTTGTTGTGGTGGCTACATGTGTGGATGTGTGTGTTAGTTCTATTTGTGCCACTGCCTAGCTGTAGTTGTGGTTGTGTTTGTACATGTGTTGGCACAGTTGGATGTGACTTTTTTGATGGCATGTGTTGTGTTTATCTGACTGACATACACATTTTGGGATGATTCTGTTCTAGTTGCTGTGTAATTGCTATGAGTGCATGGTTTGACTCTCCCCTTGACAGTGATGTGTGTGTTTTGTGGCAGTTTATTGTGTACATTTGTTGTGTACTCACCAGGCTCTGGGATGTCCTCTAGTCCATATACGCTCACTGGCGGAAGGATGGCCCGCACCTTCTCCTCCCAGGGCCTGAGGTATACTGGCTTGGCAGGAGGGCCACTGCCGGTGTATTGGCTGTTGATGTAGTCTTTCTTGAGCAGCTCCCGGACCCTCCTGCGCACGTCATACCACCTGTTCTGGATGTCGGTCTTTGTGCGCCGACATGGTGATTGGGCGTTCACCCTGTTGATGATCCTCTCCCACATCTTGGTTTTCTGCGACATGGGGGTCTGTTGGACCAGTGTGCCAAACAGCTGTGGCTCCACCCTGAGGATCTCGTCTACCAGGACTTCCAATTCACAATCTAGGAACTTGGGATTCTTCTTGGGGGGCATGGTGATGGGTGGTGATGGTGAGTGATGTGTGTGTTGGTGTGCAGGTGAGGGTGTGTGAGTGTGTGTTTTGCTGGGTGTATGTGAGGTAGGTATTTGTTGGTGTGCTGATGGTGTGTGGCTTGTGTGAGGGATGAGCTGTGGGTGTGTGGTTGCTTTCTCTTGGGTGCTGGCAGTGAAATGGCATTTGCAAAGGCTCATGGTAGTGATTTGTGTCCTTTATATAGGTGGAGTTGTGGGTGTGTCTTTGTTCTCTGTCCCCACCCCCCCCAGTATTTATTGGCTTGGTAATTGCTTGTTTGGCCTTTTTTTGGTTGATTTTTCCTTTGTGCTGTTTGTGTATGTTGGAAACGTTCTTGTGACCGAGTCGGACCGTGCATTGGTCTCGTACGGTGTTTTCCGTTTCGTTCACGCTGTGTTTGTGCAGTTTTGTATGCTGCGTACGCGTCGGTCGCGGTGTATTGTGTTGCTTCGGCTCGGTTTTGTATGCGTGTCGGTCGTACGGCTTGTCCTCCGTCCGACTCGGTCGTGTTTTTCGCGCCTTGCATCGTACTTTGCAGGTTGGAGTTGGCGGGTACGATTCGGTCGGATTTGTTCCGGGTGCGTGTCGGTCGGTTGGATTCGCGTGTTTTTCCGGCCGGATTGCTATTTTCCGAGCGGGTCGGTCGGTCGGCTTGGTTTCCTGACGTGTCGGTCGGATTTATCGCGGCTTGCATCGTACTTGGCGTGTCGGGCGCCACTGGTACGTGTCGGTCGGTATTTTTTCCGGATCCGAGTCGGTCGGTGCTTTTTCCGGCCCGAATCGGAATCGACCCCTAAATGTAAATCTGACTTCATAGCCTGTCTTGACAAAAGAAACACCCACGCTGATGTCTTAAATCACTTTCTACAGATATCTGCATCTATAAAAGAGGCCTTATTTGTACAGAAAAATAATATGTGCACAAAAAACCAAGGTTGGTTCAACGCTAATTGCTTTAAGGCATATTCTAGGCTGAAATATGAGTTACATAAAATACCTAGGAATACTCATGATATCAGAACAGCTAGGGGATATATAAACGCGCACTAAAAGAGTGCAAAATACCGCTGAGAGAAGAAGCATGGTCAGCGCTGCATGAAGCTTCCTTAACGAGAGATAGCACTGCTTTTTGGAAGGCAGTTAATGCTCCTTTTCTGGACACTCGTGACGGTCAGTCTATTGAGATAGCAATAGGAGAAGAACAATGGATGGAACATTATTCTACTATGTATAACTGCACCACGCATGAGAATACCATGGGAAGTCAGTTGCCCAAGACACATCACCTTTATCTGTCAACTGTCCCATAGATCTCAAGTTTACACTTGCACTTGAAGAGGTCAACTGCGCAATTATGGCAAACAAGGGTGGAAAAGCTCCACGGCCTGACGGCGTCCCCATATATATTTACAAATCTAATATACTGCTATGGGGCCCGCTTTTAACACAAGTTTTAACAGCTTGCTGCTCATCACATTTTTTAGAGAGCTGGTCTGAATCAATTTTGGTTCCAATTTTTAAAAAAGGTGACCGCCAAGATCCTGGTTGTTATCGGCCTATATCATTGTTAGACTCCCTAGTTAAAGTAGCAGGGCGAATAATTCTCAACAGATTACAGGATTGGGCCGAAGACAACAGAATAATTTCGGAACTACAATTTGGCTTCTGTGAGGGTCTAGGTACAATTGAGCAGAGCTTAAATTTAAACATCCTTGTGGGGAAGTACACTACGGCAAAGCAAGGCAAGCTGTACTTAGCATTTGTAGACCTCACAGCAGCCTTTGACTGCATAATGCACGATAAAATATGGAGTATCCTGGAGGATTTAGGCGTGAACCCTCCACTAATATATTTTTTAAGGCAACTATATAGTGATGCAAAGGCTAGAGTGCTGTATGAGGCTGGTGGGGAGTGCACATCACTGTTCAAAATCCAGAAAGGGGTAAGGCAAGTTTGCGTGTTAGCACCCTTTTTATTCACACTTTATATTAATGGACTAGGTCAAGCGCTGGTTAACCAGTGTCAGGACCTGCCACAAATTGGCATACGGCCCATATCCGCCCTACTGTATGCGGATGACGCCGTATTGATGTCACGCACGCAAGTGGGACTCCAAAGGGTAGTGACTAGTTTCTCTACTTTTATGCATGATCTGGGCCTCAGTGTGAATACGTCTAAAACCCTTGTCATGACCTGTGGGGCGGGTAGTTAAAAATGCAGAGATTTCTATATAGACAAAAAAAAGTCGAGTTCACTAAAAGATTTTCTTAGCTGGGCATCCTCTTTGACCAAAAGGGGACATGGTCTCAGGCAGCCCAAGCAAGGAAACTGATGTTTATGAAAGCCATCGCTGCTGTTGCTAACTTTGCCAGGAAGATGGGTAGGTGACCGCCTGTAGAGTTATTACAGATCTATCAGGCTAAGTGTATTCCTACAGCTATGTACAGTTCAGGTGTATGGGGATACGTAGATCTACAGCCATTGCAATTAGTTGAGAACACTTTTTTAATATTTTTATTATCAGTGCCAAGCAGCACATCTTCTTATGTGTGCCATTCCGAATTGGGAATGCCATTTATATCTCATCTTATAAAAACAGAACCTGTTCTACTATGGCACAGAATTTGGACTAACTCAAAAACTACCCTTAATCAGGATATAGTAAATGATAGTCTTAAGCTTGACCGGGTATCAACTATACCATGTTAAATATGTTAAAAGGTTTATGAACGACCTTGGTCACCCTGAATATTATAATGAGCCAAGTACTATGACTACTGTCACAAGAAAAGTCCTCAAGGGAGACTGTCTGGCATTATTGGATTCGATCAGACTATCAGCAGAAATAGTGAATCCAACTGTATTGGCTAATCAAATTATTTTAACTACTCATGGCATTCAACCCTATCTTAAAATTACGCAAGGTGGATATGATAGATTCTTACTGACTAGACTAGGGACTATTCATAGGCTAGTTAGTTTTCCTACAATGAACGATTGGTCCAGAAATATGATACGGTGCCCATGCGAGGATGTTTCCCAACAATCAACCTTGCATGTTGTTTTATTTTGCAAATTTTATTCTGTTCAAAGAAAAACATGGATTTTACCAATGTTAAAGCTGCTCGGCCTTAGACAATGTCGCCCGCACTTATAGCCTTACAATTTTTAGAGAATTAATATTTTATATGGACATTATCCGTGTTTTTAAAAAACGTAGTTAAGTGCAGAAAAACTATTTTAATGTGAACTTCTTAAAAAGGATTTTAACATTGTGTATTGCGGCTGTCGATTTAAATGATGTATGATATTGCGCGCTTTTATGATTTTCTTGGAAGAAATCGAATAAAGCTTGTTTGAATTGAATTGATTGTATCATCATCTGTCAACAGAGTCACATCTCGAGGATATCCAGAATAAATATGGATGGCGGATATTTACATGTAATGAACTTAACATTTTTGGGGAATTCTGAAACATTTTGCTATTGGGTAGACAAACATAGCTCTGTAGATTTCCATCATGATTTGTGACTTTGTTGATCTTCTTTACTACTGGCTCACCAGGTAGTTTAAATATTAGAAAGTCCTCATTATTTTTGAGAGACATGTTTTGCATCCTAGGCCTCATTACGAGATGTCATGAAATTACGTGGAGAAATATCGGAAAAGCATTAACGATACTGGATAGTATCTTAACTCCAATTTCCATTCATCATGAGTAAGGAGGCCCGGGGATGGGGTAATAACTTTGGGACCCAGAATTACTGGGTCAAACACTGTAGGATTTCCTGATACTAGAAACCTTTCTTCAGCTATTCACTAGTTAGGGGCTAGTAATTATCAGTGGCTAAGATTAATTCAAGCATTCCATCCGTCACTTTTTTGTTTACTTTAATATGTCACCCTGAGTGGGATGGGTATGCCCAGATGTGGGTCGAATGCACACTGTGGGGCCGATTCCGATCTCGGCCGGTAGGGCTCCGAATCGGTTTCGGCTTAACCGGATCCGATTCGGAGCCCTATTGCCCGACCGATTCGTACGCGCGTCCGGGCGAGCGAGTACGATGCGAAATTGCCGACCGACTCGTCCGGGCGTCCCGACCGCTCCGACCGACTCGTTCCCGGGTCTAACCGCACCGACCGACTCGCTCGGACCCGACTCGCACCGCGCAATGGAGACGTTCCCTGGCCGGGTAAGTACGATGCGCGCCGCGAGCAGTCCGACCGAGCCGCGCACTCCGGCTCCAAAGAGCAGTCGGACCCGTCACTTTGGGGGTCCGTGTCGGACCCCCCTGTACGCGTAGCCACGTGAGTCGCACACAGGGGGGACCCATGGGTCCCCCCTACCTGTGCGTGTACAGCGCGAGTCGCTTCGCCGCGTACACGCTGTAGGGGGCGCACTTGTCCGCCTCGCACCCATTGAGTCAATGGGAGCCTGCGTACGCGTTGTACGACAGGCTCCCCATTGACTTCAATGGGAGTCCGACCGACTCGAGTCCGATGACATACGTGCGCATCGTACTCGTTCGGTCGGGCTGCACGGGTCCGATTCGGTCGGAAATCTCTCCGGGTCCGGCTCGGTCGGAGAGATTTCCGGCCCGAATCGGAATCGGCCCCTGTGTCACTGGAATCAAGCTGTACCATAACTAGGGCGAAACCTTTCCTGGGTTGCTTGTGTTCTGGTTCAGGAAGGACCTGGCATGGCAGTTCGGGCTGTACTGTTCCCATTGGAGTAGGGTCAAGACTGATTTGCATATAGCTGGGTCCAAACTGAGGTGGCATGGTGTGCAAAATAACGGTGGATTGGGATGCGGCCCGAGTACTTAACAGCGGCTGAGATTAATTCAAGCATTCCACCCATCACTTTTTGTTTACTTTAATTGGTATTTACCATACTCCTTTTCACCCAGTATATTTGGTAGATTTCATATATCGAAATTTATCAGGGGAAAAATCCAACATTATCTAAGATTTTGCATATTCATAATTCCAACACCTGTGGTTTGCATGGCTATTGGAATTTTATGGGGCACTTGTAATCGAGGCCTTGGAGTTGGTAGGGGAGGCTACCAAGTGGCAAAAGCAGTAGAGGCACCATCTCTGCTTGCTCAGATAAAACCTGACCACCAAAGCTAAATTTTGCAGCAGGCATAAACAAAATACTTTTCACCAGCTTGTTTCAGCTGAAATAACAAGAGCATTTTTTGTGCAACTGGCAGTATTGTACTGATCTTAATACTATGTCCCCATGACAGATGGTTTGACATTTGAATTATCATTATACATGGTGCACTGTGAGTTTTCTCCCTGTGCCTGGACACAGTGTTATTTTTTTATGCCCAATACTGGACAGAAAAAATGTGTGAAGGAGCCAGAAAGTCTACCTTAAGCAATGCAGGCCTTTCAACTCCAGGTCAATTGGCTGTGCAGTGCCAGAGAAGGTGATTTCGACTGTAGAGCCACCTGTTGCGCAGATGTTGGATTATCATCAATTCTCCTGCCTCTAAATAATATGGGTTAACAAGAGGTTAGTGAACATGGCACCTGCTAATGATCCTCGGAATTTTGCCGCCTTCAGAGGTTAAAAAATTGAGAGCCATTACAATGAATAATCGTCACAACAGTTGTGTGCAGTGCATTGAAAACAGCAAAACTATGTTAAAAAACAAATTACTATGAACTACAACAGCTGAAAATATTTAGGGCAAATTACTTAACATTGTAAGGCTCCAATTTTTATGTCTCGCCTACCAGAAAATGCAAGCTGTCTGGCTGAGAAAAGACCTATTGTCAGCTTACAGTGGGCTTAGAACTTGTCCTATGCTCACCATCGGTTAGCTTTGTTGTCACTCTTATTTGCTAGATTTTTATTCATTAGCTTTTGCGGGATTTACCCTCCTCTTCTTGTGTTTGCCTTTCCCCTGGAGCATAACCTCATTACTTGTGTCTTTTCACTGCTTACTTATAAGTCACTCGTTTTTTTCTTTTTGGTTAAGCGTTCCATAGGAGTGCATGTTTTTTCCAGGTGTCTCCCTTGAGTACTGCTTCTCCTGCTGCATTCCATGCTTACCTCTCTGTTGTGTGCTTCTACTCCTGCATTGCTTTCTCACTTTTGAGCTTCTCCTTCAAGTGCTACTGCGCTCTCACAACTGCCCGCTCCCCGTTGCTGCCCCTTCCCAACCTCCCTTTCCCCATTGCTGCACAGCATCTTGACGACGCTGTACCGCAAGCATAAAAGACATAGGCACAGCCAATAGGTCCCAATGGTGAGTCCTATTGGCTTTGTCAATGCTTATTAAAATGTGATTTGTCACATGTCATGCTACTCATCATGGTAAAACTGTATTATTTATTGAGAATCATGACAACTTCAGCAAAACTGGTGCTATATGATATAGATAGCATGCTTTTAGCAGCACAATAGAGCAAGCAAGATAAAGGGCAGACTTATCCTGAATCTGATTAGGTATTGGCTCGCATACGGAAGTCCAACCACAGCTCTAATGGTAATAGATACCAAATTGTCAGTGTTCAATGTTTTATTACCTGAAATACTGCAGCAATTGTACTCACCAAGAACCTTCAAGATTGTATGAATGTGTACAGTAAGAAATAAACAAGCATACTGCTAACTCCTCCAAAAATAATGGGGTATCAGTGTTATCTTAAAATATACAACAACACCATTTTTTTAATGATCATATATTGCTAATTCCAGTTGAAAGGAGATATATTGTAGATAATGTTAGCAAATTCAGTCTTAGAACAAAGCATTGATTTAGGAAGTGATGGACCATTTTACATATTATTATTCAAAGTTTTAATAGTGTCCACATGAACACCATGTTTGAACCTATATGGAGAGAACTTCTTGCCAGCAAGTTAGTAATATTTCCATGAGTAAAGAAAATGTACTTATGAATTGTTTTAACAGGATGATATGGTTCTGATTTTGTTTAAATTTTTATGACATTCCTTTTTACCTTACTAATCAATGTAATTTTACTAACCTTTTACACAAATTTGCACACGCTTTTAAACTGAAAAGGGTCTATGTAAGTTCACTTGTGCTACCAATTAGCACTATTGCAAGTGTCACTATAGTACCACAAACCACGCAAAACCTCAAGATTACACACAATCGCACAGTATCAGAAGAGGACATTGTTTCAATCTCATCCATATTTGAAGATCTTGGTATTTGCCACAATTTGATTTAAGATGGTAGTTTAATAACTACATTTATGCTTTACACCATAATTAGCTGAAGATAAACATAAACCTCTTTCAATTGAAGATATATTAGTCATGCTAACATTACCTAGGAGAAGCGCATCAGCCAAAATCACTGCAAATGGACTCTGTCATAGTGAGTAAGAAGGCTCATATGCATGAAATTGTTGTGTTTCTTAACTTTGAGGATTATTATAGTGTAGCTATACATCAATTAACTGATTCTGCCGTGTAAAATAGTTTGGATGCCAACTCCATAATGAGATTCACAGAATCTAAACAACTAGATTGCTGGTAGGAAAAAGGACTATTGAATCATAATGAGTTCAAGTACCTGAATGATACCAATAGAGTCCCACATGTTTTGTGTCTTTTGCCTCGTCATACTCCATTAGGACTTCCTGTTTCTTTCAAATCACTTTTGTTATTCATAGCTGAAGCACGCTTTGATTCTATAGAGAAAATTCTTACTGCACTGCAGATGGCCATTTTGAAAGAACTCCCTATTGTGAAAGGGGAACGAACAATTATAGTTTCTCCTATTCCTACACTACAATTGGTGACAAAAGCATATACTCCTGCATTGGGTGCTGTGGGCCGTGTCTTTAGGTGAAGTTGATTTAATATTTGAGTATGATCTGACTTTGTACACTCAAGAATTTGTTCAATATGCACAAAATATACCCCAAACTCACAATATCCTACCCATTAAAAACTGTACAGCCTGCGACTGGTACTAAACAGAAATACCCTGCGGCAACCACTGCAGTGCAAGGCATTTGTAGAAAGAGTGAAAGTTACCTCAACCATATTTGGCCAATCCATCCACTAAACCGATATTGTTATACATTGGTTGTTGTAGATTTATGCTCAAGCAGTCATGAACGACTTGCAGTGCCTAGTAGCAATGGGCACAGTTCATACCTTTCATTCAGACAGTGGTCCTGCATTCACCACAAAGGATTTTAGGGATGCTATGTCTGCTCTGGTAGTATGCCTGCATTACTCACACCCATTTTACGCAGAGAGTAATGGGTTAAAAGAGCACAAAGGTACACTTCAGCAAACTTTTACTGCTAGGGTATTATGTAGAGGATTGATTGGCGACATCATCTGTATGGAGTTCAGAGAGCATCAAATATTTTGACTAGGGAGTATTATGAGGTCGCACTCCATATGAGATGCCCTTTGGAGTATCTATGTATATGCCCAATCTTGATAGTTTTGGAAGTCCAGTATTTGTTAAGCGTGAACTAATCACCCCTAAGGGTCTCAAGGCACTGGGGGCCATTGGGGAGATTAAGTGAGCTATTTCCCAGAGTCACATGGTGCTAAGCAGAGCTGCCAGCGGCACCGGGGATCGAACAGTGAGCCCCTCGCTCCAGAGTCAGCCACTCTGGCCACTGTGCCACACCTCTCTCTTCTCTTGGAAAGGTAGCAGATGAAAGATAATTCGACCTGGAGCAGCATCTGAATGTCTTGCAGGGTGTCCAAGAGGTCAGAGACAAGCTATCAAATTTTAAGTATTCCAACTCTGCCACCATGAAGATAATTTTCCTACAGCAGCTGATCTGTGGCTCCCAAGGTTGGTGAGCTAGTCCAAAAAAAGATTCCCATTAAACAAGTGTTTGGGATATCATACAGACCACCTGTTTCAGTTGTTGAGATAGAAGGTACACAAACTGTAATCCTGTCTCCATTGCCTGGTTCAAACGAAAGCAGGAAGGTGTACATCGATCACATTAAAAAAGCAATATGTAGCCGATTCTGCTCAGGAGAATCCCCTTTGACACCAATAAATATGTGGAGTAGAGCCTTACAACCTTTCCCTACTCTGAAGTAACTGACTCAAGAAGAGAGGCAAAGAGAGTATCTATACTGACATCTTTAGTGCCAATCAGGGGATGGTAGAGAGTAGTATGTCTACAGCTTTACCCAAGTACCAATTTCTACCGAAGAGGCTAATGCTTCGAGTTCAACACAGCTTTACACAAGTACCAATTCCCACCAAAGAGGCTAAAGTAATGCTTCGAGTTCAACAATCCCAACAGTTTCTACTACTGCTTTGGTTTACTATAACCACCAAAATGTCAACCTCAATTGAAATTATGCCGTTGCAAGAAATAGCACTTAATGAAACTGATTCGGACTTTGAATTAGATGGAGTGTCAACACACTCCACAGTTACTCAACGTCACCCCAGGCTCTCTGTTTGATACTGGTTTGGAGACAAGTATCTTCTACCACATTGGTCCGATTTCTGGTGTGCTACTGGGTTATTTTTCTTTTAATGTGAATCATCATTCTGATCACACTATTGCTGTTAATAAATGGGCATTACAGTCCTGATAAAACTGTGGCATTTCCTGTAGTTCTACGGCCAATTCTTCTGCTCAACAAGCATGTCTGGCTCTTCATGCTGTGACCATAACTGCCTATTCTATGCTAGACAGCATACTTGGGAAAAAAGGTTACTTATCAGATCCTGGAACCTACCAAGATTCTACAAATACCCTCCATTTTAAAAATTGCTCTTGATGATAATACCTAGTTTCTTTTTAAAACAATGGAACATAAAAACGGTTAAAAGAATGTTGAAGGACCCTCAGGAATATGCAACATTACCCAGCGAAAATCCTAAACTGGGTGCTACAAAAGCTGAAATCTAAAAGAGTGCCTTGGCAGCTTATCAACAAGAGCACCATATTCGAGCCATATAATCTAACCTCAATACAAAAAATCATGGCTAAATAAAACCCATCTCTACCCTATTAAGGGGCCAATTCCG
>CAWUFW010028667.1:0-20943 GCA_963921515.1 Calotriton arnoldi | reverse complement strand
GGAACAGTTCTAGAACAAATTTGCAAACAGTTCTTCAATATTTCCGTTGTCCCCTTTTTTTTATAGGAATAGATGTCAAACATACAAGCTTTTTACTTTACATGGGCTTACCAGAGCCTTGTTGTGTACGCTGTCTATTACTATTCTCCCCTAATATGGTGTATGCTTTATGTGCTCCAAACCAGTTGAATCTTTCACTAATATTGGTAACATTAATCCCATCTCAAGCTTATGATTTTTACGAAAACAATGAGACAATGGCCCTGAAGAAGTTCTGTATGTGGGACAAACATCGTTGGCTGAGTTGTTGAAGTGTAATTTAACTGTTTTGCTGAAAAGAAGAGTGAAAATATTTACAGGTTGGAATAAAAAGCAGCAATTTTTAATGCACATTCTAAGTCGAGGAATAATTTATTATTCTTGCTCTAGGTTACCTATGATATACATTAAACCGTATGCACACAATGTTTTAATTTCTTCTAGAAAATGTTTTAGCAAGCTTACGCATACTCATATTTTAAGTGAAATAGTTTGACAATATTGGTGAATGTGCAATTCATTTAACGCAGACTTTGAACAAGTAAGATATGGACATAATGGCATGCTTTTTCCTCTTCCTCGTACATTTAGCTTTGAGAGAAGGTATGCAGATAGCTTACTCAGAGTGCACTTTTGCTGATGTATTTTAAGATGTGCAGATCACATAGTAAGGGTGAATTTTATGATTACATTGGATTATCATTGCAAGCACAGAACTGTTTGCTTAGCCTGAATTATAGCGTTTTGAATGTGCTGCAAAACCTGTGCTTAAGAGGTCGGAGCAAAGGTATGATCTCACATTTTGTGGTTGGGCTTTCTCTGTGATGCTTCAAGTAGCCATGTACTGCTACACAATAGACTAAACCTACATTTCCTTTGATTCAGGCAAGCCTACTTTGTTTTGGGAGCTATTTTAATTCATAGAAAGCATATTTTGTCATAATTGTTGAGGGGTCATGATTTTAAAAAGCCTGCATGATTCTTGAACGGGCTGGAAAAACATGCAAGCATACGCCTAATGCGTGTTTAGTTTTTTAACTGTTGTCTAAATTTAAAAAAACACAAGCTTATTGAAGAGAAAATTTGGATTTTTGCAGTTTTCCTGTTTGCCTTAATCCTGCCTTTGTGGAGTGTCAGCTTTGCTGGGAATCCTCAGATGCAGGGTTAGGCTTGTTGTGCCATTTAATAGGTTTTATATCAGTTTTTCATCACATGGGATATAATTTTCTAAAGTTCCCATCCAACCATACTCATTGAAATGTACAGTGCGTCCTGGTAGTTGTACCTTTTTCTTTTGGTTTGGATTTAATTATATTTCATTGAAGATCTTGCAAGATTTGCGTTTTTTAAATTACCAGCCTATATTCTGGTACTCCCATCTGAGTTGTCAATGTGCAATGTTATGCTTAAGAGGTTCTGTCCCCGTGAAGAGGTTTGCCCCTTACGTTGCCGGGGCGAGCAGCTATGTTTAAAATTATTTTTCTCCCTAAGCTGCCATATGTTCTGCAGAACACATTTTACTGGATTCCTAAGGAGGTCTTTGTCAAGTTGGAGGGTGACATGCAAACCCTGCTGTGGAAGAGGGACACCCCAGAATTGCCCTGTAGACACTACAACGTAACCCATACAACAGGGATTAGCTTTACCCAACCTTTCAGCTTACTACTGGGCAGCCCATCTAATTAATATTAATGACCGGCTATTTGCCCTAGATCACTCCACTTTTAGACTACGGGCGAAATGGAGAAAATAGTCATGTATACACTACTTATATGGGGTAAAGGGGCGCAACAAGTAGCCACCCAAGTAGCCATTGCAGCATAGGGAAAAGCCACGAAATGTCTGGGCTGGTACTGTAGGCACACACTGGAAACGCCCTTATGGGAGGGGAACTGGCTCCTGGAGATGTAGAAGTTAGAGGGATTTGAAGCCTGGGGGTTTGCTAGAGAATGGAGTCATTATGCCCTTCTCCTCGTTGCAACATGAGTATGGGATGAACACCAACCAATTCCTGAAGTATGCACAGATAAGGCATTCTCGGCAGGCCGAGGGGCTACCTGGGGAGGGCATCCCAGAGTAAGCTCAGTTGGAAGAGGGGTTGTTGACAGAGGACCTGGGAAAGGGTTTGGTCGCCCTAACCTACAAAACATTGAATACAACATCCCCGACAATCTAAACGGGCTGCAAGAGAAATGGGTGGGTGATGTAGGAGACATGGAAGATTTTGATTAGGAGGCTGGCCTGATGCACCTGAGTGGTGGCAATAAAATCAACGTTACGATTGATCCAATTTAAAATTTCTCCACAGAGTTTATTACGATAGACAGAGACTACATATTATGGAGAGGGCACAAGACCTGAACTGCTTGCGATTTCAAGAGGGGATGGATCCTTTTTCACACAATCTGGGGATGCCGATTAAACCAAGAATACTGGGTGGTGATCAATGGGGAACTCAGTAAAGTCCTTGAAGAATGTATCCCATTAGAATCAAAATTCATCCTTTTGGGGGTCCACAATGACACCGACCTGCCACGGGCTGAGTTACTATTTTGTGGACTAGGTTTCGTGGTAGCGAAGAGGCACATAGCCCGGTACTGGGAGGTGAGTTAAAGCCACTTCGACCAAGAAATGTGCAAGCATCTGTTTCTTAAACCAATGTTGCCTTTATTATTTTTAAGCGTTATATTTATTGTTTTAATTATATACAATCAAGTTGTTAGACAAATTGTAGTGTGTGTGGAGTACCAACAGCCCCAGTTGTCTGAACTTTTTGCAGATAAATCAGAACTAACAATTCACTTTTGAAGCACCTCCATCCACCTTCCATCTGCACGTCTGCGGCTATTTCCAACTCCAGCAAACAAAGCACAAGACTTTTGCTTTGCATTTCTTTCTCCGTGTAAAGGTTTGGAACGCCATAATCATTCTACCATTCTGAGGGCTATGCTACCCAAGTTTAGTCGTTTTGTGAATAAGTGTGATAAAAGTTTGGCTTTTTGCCTTTTGAGTTTTAAGAGTGTAAGCCATCAGTGATTGTATTGATGTTTTTTTTGTGTAGAGATCAGTTATTTTAGCGACTCCTGAGCTTGTTGGGAAGGCTTGTAGGTATGAAGATATTCTATCAGAGCATGAGTCAAGCTTGATGTCTTTGTATTCTCTTACCCATTGTTTTGGTTTCTTTTGTTGATCCTTGATCATTCTTCTCTACATGGTGAGGAAAATGGTATTGGGAAGTAATATGACTTATTGACTGGAATGGGGTTGATGGCTTATTTCACTGGTAATTATTCGCTCTCGTATTACACCCCTTTTGTGGGTAAGTGTGGCAGTGTGTTGAGTTACGTTATCACTGAGTAAGAAAGCAGATGATTCTGAGGTGTAGAAGTCATTTTTCGCCTTCCAGTGTAAATTGAAGTCATTGTTAAAGATGTGATTGGATGTAGATGCTTTTTTTCATAATAAAAGTCAATGATCTGTTAAGCAATGATTAGGTTGGTGATATATAGGGTAGAACATGGTGAAGATTGGGTCATCTAGTTTCAGTTTATCCAAGTGACAGGAGAAGAGCAATAAGCTCTTCTTTTTCATATCTTTGCATTGATTGGAGGTTTTATATATAATTGCCATCCCACCACTTGTGTTTTTCCATTCCAATCAAGGTGGATGATTGAGTATTTAAGAGGAAGTCAGTCTGAAACTGTCTGCACGGATTTCTTGAGCCAGCTCTCCATTAGGACTAGAACATCTGAATCATTGTTCGTGATCA
This sequence comes from Calotriton arnoldi, assembly GCA_963921515.1. Lineage (NCBI taxonomy): Eukaryota > Metazoa > Chordata > Amphibia > Caudata > Salamandridae > Calotriton > Calotriton arnoldi. The sequence goes on along the minus strand of CAWUFW010028667.1, from coordinate 17,135 downwards.
TATTAGAGAGCTCTAATTTGTGTTTTGCAGCGAATCTGCAATTATGAAAGAGACATTTCAAAGAGGACTTCAATGGATTGTTTGTAGGTGTCGTGGACTGGATTTCAATTACATTGTTTGGGTTGCATCCTATTTTTTTGATTCAGTGAACACTTTCTGTTATGCAAAATAATGGGGATTTTAGATTTCAGTTTTGGGGAGACAGTTCGTGGGTGTAGGTTCACAGTTGTCGTGGAGATCCTCGATCTCGGACTTTCATTGAGATTGGGTTCTCCTGGGTGGTGGGGTTTTTTTTAACCTTGGAGTGGAGATGTGATCATAATGATAAGTTTAAAGAACATTCTGAGTGGGTAGGTGATACTTATGATAGTGATAATTTGATACTGCTTAGTTCGACAGAGAGGCTGCTTATCTATTGTAGTGTGATGTCTAGTTTTGAGTGCAAGGTCTCAAAATCAGTTTATATATGCACTGAGATAGTAGGAGTTTGAGTGTTCTTTATAATTGCAGGGGTTAGGAAGGAATGTGTATAGCTGGCATTAGAGAGTGGGTGGGTTGGGGGTCTTGTAAAGCGAGCCTTGTTTAGCCCATATAGAAGGGTAAGGTTCTGCAGCAGGATGTGTTGGACAGTGAGTGTGAATGGGAGGGACTGGTGAAGTATCCTGGAGGGACATTAAGGTGAGGTAAAGGAGTGGGTATTGTTGAGCCTCGGTGGGGGTTCTGGAGGAAGTAGGAGAAAGGTACCTGGGAGAAGGTTAGTTGTGATGTTGTCCTTTCTGACAGAGATATAATATAGGTGGGGTGATTCAAGATGTGGCGGAGGAGTGATGAGGGATAATCAGCTTGGATAGGAACGGTCTTTGAGGGGGGCAGCTTTCTTTTGGATTTTCCTGATCACATAGGGTCTAGTTGCAAAAATGATACCAGGTATGCATATGCACAGGCGGTATCCTTTCAAATTATGAGCTGCTGTTTGAACAAGAAATCTAATCCTGTCCCGCAGCCAGTCATACACTTGCACATTGAGGAACATAACTTGGATTTCTTCTCAATCATAAACATTCAAGTCCTCTTTCATTTTAAGAACTTCCTTTCGTTCCTCAAAGATTATTTGCTTCAGTGTCTCTTAGGCAGAGGATTTAATACCAACATTGTTCATTACTAGGCAGAGCAGCTGTCTCCTTGCCACTGGGACACTACTTTTCCAGTCCTGGGATTTCTTTTTCGTAAGAAAATCAGGTATTATTATGTTGTATTAGTCCAAATGGTTCACTACAATTGAGCCAAAACGACAAATTCACAAATGAAAGCCAAAACGTGGGTTACTGAGTGGTCTGGTCATCATGTCCTTTGCTTAGTACATGTACAAGACCTATCCCAGAGGCTGGTCACCTTATTGCATGCAAAGGAGTTTAAAAAGATGCACGAAAATTCTACCCTCATGATCTGTGACTTGAGGCTTCTATGAATATTCCAATGAGAGGCTTAAAGATGTAATGACAAACGTTTTGTAGCTTGATTGATGCTCCCACGAAACCTAAAACAAGGAACACAGAGTGAACTTGAAAATATTTTGTTAACAGTTATTAAAGGTGTTTGTGATCACAGAAACTATAGATGTTCTTATTTTATGTTAGATGTGGAAGTTCTTGGTGTTTGGGTCCAAAATGTTTACACAAAAACTGTGCAACATGCTACCTGCATTTACCTTTGACTCCTAAGCCGTGTGATCCCATGTTTGTCGTACCAGCTTAACTGGGAGCATCATGAGAGAGTTGAACTGTATGGCATCCTTCATTAACTAATGCTGCCAGTTGGTCACAAGATTCATACCAATTACATCAAATGGACATAATCCTCCCTGAATAATCAAAATGAACTTCACCTAAAACATTATTGAGTATCTACATTTTTATTTACTTTTTTGTACTTGTGTTCATATACAGCGCAACCAGGTACTCTGAAATGATTGTAAGGTGGTTTCAACTAAAAAGTATGTCAGTAAATCGCACCCTGATATCCGAATGATTTAATTTTACAGAAATTGGTATTATGGGTATAGGTCTATCACTTCCTCAGGTGGGAAACTTTGAGTGTCACGCTTTTGGAATTTAGACTTGAGTTTTACCGGAAAACCACAATTAACAAGTTTTCTCCCCTCTTCAATACTGGGAGAATGTTGCAAAAGAATGCCTTAAGTCACTAGCTGTGAATTTCAGTAAATTCCATGCATCCGCAATATAGTAAATTTATGAAATGTGCTCTGTTCAACAGGGTATGGAAAATGTTTATGCTGATAGCGGTTTGTGGAGTATAAAAGCTCAAGGTTTAATCTACCCTGAATTCACAGTACATCTATTATTCGGAACGTATGGCATTACTAGGCTTTCTGGATGCATTGCCACGTTGACAGTTTGGGTCAAAGATTCAATCTGAAAACAATATTGGAACAGATGACATTTTCATTGCCACTGATTTGATGGCCTGCAGCATGTGTTACCATTGAGGTTGGAAACCATTAATATTTGGCATTTCCTGTTGGTACTTGATATCTGAATGCCTTGAAGATGCATAAAAAAAAACTACCTTGACAAGAACTGCAGTGAAACTGCACATCATTGTAGATAGTGCCAGTGTTTGAGTACAGAGTAATTGCCCTTTAGTTGCAGTCACAATTTTCAATTTTAATGAAAAAAATATGTGGCGATTTAAGCAGGCAACAAAAAAAACCTTGTTCGATTGTAGACAGGCAGCGGACCTTAAGATCACTTATGGGCATCCCCTGAAGTTAAGGAACGTTTGTGTGTTTGCTTTGATAGTTCATTGTTGCCTTATAAAATTTCAGATGTAGGCTCTGTACACTATTTACCTTATATTTTTATTATTATCAAGTTGTTTTATCATTCAGGTGCATGCATGTACAACAACTCGAAACATGATAGACTGTCTATTCATCTTTCGGTTGATCATGAAAAGAGGACTGGCATTCATTAATTTTACCCCTTGTAAAAATAAGTCCACAAGAATCCAAATGCGCCTCTCATTTGAGTCAGTCATAATAAAAACAACTTTTCAGTGCAATGTTGTTAGTAAGGGTGTAACACAATCTTGTTATTTTTTGAGAGGTATTCTGTTTAAATGATCAATAGGTGCACATAAAATCATTAATTGTGAGCACTAGTGTGTATGAAAATATATTGTTTGAAATTCTCAAAAAATGGGTATGAGGTGAAAATGCACTTGTGCATAATAGAACATAATCTTGGAATGTATTGCATCTCTTGTTACTCATTAAGGAGTTAGTGTATATGAATAAAATTTCGATTTGCTCTGATCTATGCGCTTTGTAGGTCGAGATCTCGAGAATAATACAAAATATACTCTTTACCTTTCTTCCACAATTCATAATTTGCTTAATTTGAGTGTTTTCTGTTCTGTATGTATCTATACTTTGATGGAATGGCTTAATTTTTCAATCCAATATTAACCACAGGTATGTTTTCCTCACAGCACACCATACGGGCTCCAAAGGCAGGCATCATAAAGAAAGTGCACTACAAAGAAGGCTTTCAGGCTTTCAGGCATGCTCCATTGGTTGAGCTGGTGGAGGAGGCGACTGATTCAGAATAACCTCTGAGGAATTATGAGTTTTTTCTTCAATTTTTACAAGAGAAATTGCCCTCCATGTGGAATCATGTACCACAAAAAGGTGAAGCTAGCTGGACATGTTGGACCCCAGCGAAATAGTTTCTAATGATTGTTTTTTTACAGTGGACTTAATGTTATAAAAACGTTAAATCATTGTACTATAGTAAACCCAAGAAATAAAAAGAATTAACATTTTTGTTTTTCCGTTCGCGTGCTTTTTCGTAGAGTGGTACATTGTAAGATTATCTGTTTGTGTAACATTACCAGAAAAGCTTCTGGTTTATACCAGCAGGTATTTTTAACCCCATATTACCCCCAATGCCACTACATGGGCCGAATATTGAGTGTCAAAGCATCTCTGCTGATTTTGAGGCTCCATGTACTCATCTCTCACTTTTGATAGCGATTACCCAAATAATTATTGTTTTTTCATTTGTATAGATGGACTTTCTTAGGTACGTTTTGTGCAGATTCATCATTCAAAGTCAAAGTTATGAAAAGAGCTATAAAACCCGTTTTAATTAAAACTGAAGAAACCATAACTAAAGGCGCTATCACTGGATTTGCTATGTATGTTCAATGAAAAAAAAAAAAAAAGTAAAAGTGAAGGTATGGATCTCTTTGGTTATAACACCTCAACGTATCTTTAAAAAAAATGAAAACCTAAAACCACTGAAATTTACAATTCATAACTTGTACAACAGCCATGCAAACCAATACTCTAAAACCGAATACAGTGCTTAAGACCTCACCTCAAAATATTTATACCAATGAATAAAGCCTAAAATCAAAACTAATTAAACAACTAATAGTACTTTCATAGTCCTCTTTCATGGTGTTTATATATGCTACACACACACACACGTGTGTGTGTGTGTGTGTATATATATATATATAATATTAGATAGATCTATATAGATATTACCCAGTGGCGACTGCCACTGGGTAGTTATAGTTGAAATCATGTTGTTTCCATAGGAAATGCATTTTTTCTATTGCTGATAACTTTGGCGCCGTTTGATGAATCTCCACAAAACTTTCCAAAAAGTGCTCTTTTTTGCCTATTTTGAAAATGGCAAGTTTTGTGTTGATCCGTCAAGCAGAGGCCGAGAAAAAAGGTGTTTTCCACATTCATTTTCCCATAGGAACTCTAGACACACCTACAGCTTAAACCGTTGAACAGATTTACACCAAATTTAGCAGAAAACTAGATCTCAACCATAAAGTGGTGGCAGCCATTTTCCCTGCCTGGGGCCAAAAACGTTTTTTTTATTTTGCTGTGAATTCGCTGAGAATCCGCAGCTATATGTTTTGACAAAAACAAGTGATGTCTCCAGCGCTTGTGTTTTTTAAAGTCCTCCCGGTGTGCCAGGTCCTGGGGGAACAAATATTTCAATTTTGGAGGAGGGAGCGCACGTGGCCCACTCCTCAAGCCAATTTCAACTCTGGGGAACCCATCCCCCGGGGCCCGGCTGCGTTAAGGGGGAGGGGTCATGCAGTCCCCAGGGACCCCATATCCCCGGGTACATGACGTGTTGTTAAGGGGGGCATGCGGCCCCACTCCGCAGGCCGATTTCGGCCCCGGGAACCCCATCTCCCGGGGCCTGGCTGGTTTTTTTCGAAGGTGGAGGAGGCAGGGCATGCGTCCCTGCCCTAAGGTCCTGACCTCATTGATAATATCACTGTGCATGGCGCGGGCACTAGTTATAGTTAGAGTTATCTCAAGAATCTATAACACGTACCCTAAGGTAATTATAACTGTTGAACTTCAGTGGTTTTTGGAATTTAAAACTGAACATTTCACCTTACTATAAAGTTACTTTAACCTTTGTTTTTTTCAGTGACTAGATATAGATGGGTGGGGTTGTGTGTGTGTGTGTGTGTATATATATATATATTTTTTTTTTGTCCATGAACAGTTCACCAGCTTTACTGCTGAACTCTTGTTGGACAGATGCCTCCATGCGTGAAGGTAGAACCACGCCGTGGTTCGGCAGCCATGCCTTTCTCAATGCTAGGTGAAGAAAAAAGGGACACCTTTCCGACAATTGCTTTAAAAATGTAAAGACATGCTCCCACTGGAGAGTTATGTTTGGGCAACAAGAGAGAACTGCACCGTTCTAGTATTTAATATGAAGTTCTTTGGCTACCATGCCTGCATGTCACATTTCAATTTATGCCATATAGCAGTACCGACATTCTTCCATTGGAAATTCTTCATATCCATAAAAAAGCCCAACTACACCCCGTCACGTGATCAGAGATAGACTACAGGCTCCAAATGGTTAAAGCAAGAAAAGGCCAATTTTCTAAAAGTGGCCTTTTCCGAATTACAATTTTTAAACTTGACTTAACTATAAATTTGGATTTTAAATTGTGATTCCAGAGACACCGGACTTGAAGGGTCATCTCTTACCAATTGGAAATTACACTCATAAAATGTAATAAGGTAATCACAATATTATCATGTGGGAGAGATAGGCCTTGCAGTAGTGATAAAAGACTTTGGGAGATTTTTACTACCAGGACACGTAAAACTTAAAAGTACATTTCCTGTCTTTTAAATACATTGCACCTTGCCCTCTGGGTGTGTCCAGGGCCTACCTTAGAGGTGACTTATATGTATAAAGAGAGAAGATTTGGGCCTGGCAAAAGGTTTAGTTTTCCAGGACGACATGGCAGTGTAAACTGCACCTGGGGGCTCTGCAATGGCAGGCCTGAGAAAGGACTACTTAAGTGGGTGGCACAATCAGTGCTGCCACCCCACTAATAGCATTTAATCTACAGGTCCTGGGGACATGTAGTGCACTTTACTAGGGGCTTATAAATACATTAAATATGCCAATTTTGTCAGGTCTAACAGGTGTGATAAAAAAATCTGTTTTTGTTCATTAAAAAAAAAAACTTCGAAATTCACTGAAATAAACAAAGGTAAAAGGGACATTGTAGTTGGCTGAATGTCAGTGACCGCATTAACATTTTGAACTCAAACATTTAAAACCAAAATTCACCAGTTATAGTTATCAGTCCTAACTATAACTTGCGCCTCCACCATGCACTGCTTATGACCTCACATATTGCATCACTCATGACATGTTTAATGACATCAAATTTTATATAATTTTATACACCAAAATGATCGGAATCAGGTAAGTACTTTAGACGTTATCAAATTTTACAGTAAAGACAGTAAAAAATGACAGCTGTAAGATTTGAGGCATGAGCCTCGAACGCGGTAATTTGAACTTATGGGAGAAACATTCACTGCATAGTTACACTTACAGACAATTTACAGGACTGTTCTTCTGGACTTAAGTTAAGTAGGGGCCAAGGTCCAAGAAAGCACCAACAGTTCAAGTTTACATGCCCTGGGGTGTCCGGATGCAGAGGTGCTTTACGCCATGGTATCCTCGAACTGTACATGCTAAAGTCAATGGGGAAAAGTACCTGTAAGAAAAAGCTGCAAGGGAGGACCAGTCCAGCAGAATCCAAGAGGGGGTGGGAGACTCTGCTCTTGAGGGTCTCCGGAGCCTGGACAGGGGAATTCGGGTGCAGAGGTGTTTTGTCCGGCTGGTCGGTGAGTTAGAGGTTCTCACAGTTTCTGGTGTACCTGCAGAAGATGGAAAAGAAACACTGTAGAGTCACTCTCGGTGTGGAGCTTGCCTCTCTGAGTCCCTCGACATGCAGGTAAAGTTTGGCTGCGGTGTTCCGACTGAACACAAACCAGCCTTGGTGCCTGCAACTGGCTTTGGTACCTCGAGGATTGGTGCAAGATGGCTCCCGGGGGGTCCTGGCATCTCCAAACTTGGCAGGGAGACAGATCCGACCTCCTGGAGCAGGAAGACCTTTTGCTGGGGTACTGCTCCCTCATTAGGCCGGATGGTAGACAGCTCGCTGTACCGGGCAGCTGCAGTAATGCCTGCCTGTGCTGGGAAGTGGCTCCTCCATTCCAAGGGAGATGTTGCTGGGTCAAGGAAGTGCTGGGCAGACATCCAAGGGCTTGGGGAGGCTGTTCCACTTTTGGACGAGTCGGTGTCAGTGATTGTGGGGAGAGCAGCAGTCAGGCAGGGTGTTGTCCCAAGGTAGATGCTGGTCCACAGTTCTCAAGTCTTTGGCTCCTAGTTGTCCTTCTTTCAGGCAGACAAATCTCAGTTCCTGGTGTCAGGGGGCCACCTAAGTACTACATTTAGGGGTGTTATGGGCAGTAAAGGGTAGTAGCCAATGTGCTACTTACCCCTGGGGTCACTACTCTTTCCCCCCCCCACTATATAACCACTTCCTGTGGGAAGTGGGCATAACCCTGTCCCAGAGTTCCTAATTCCACCGAAAACAAGATGGTGGAACCCTTCTTTCGAGAAGCACATCAGGTAGCCCACCTTATGGGAGTGATTAGCCTGGATGTGCAACACACCTTCTGCATAGCTAATTTCCTGCCTGTCCTGGTGCCAAATGGGCCTCAGGACAGGGGGTGACATCTCCCAGGTCTGAGGGAAGCCGGGGTTGCATATCAAAGGTGGCGGGGGCTTTGAAGCCCCTGGTCTTGATATGCTAAATTGCTAGCCAGGTGAACACCTTCCTCTGGAGCAGGCATGGTTTCTGATCTCAGAGAGCGTTGGCTCTCACCTGCAGGGGATCAGGAACTAGTCTGTGGTAGCAGGCTGAACGATACCAGTCAGCCAGCACACTAGATACTGGTAGATTTCTCAGGGGGTGCCCTCTGGGTGCATGTCATAATAAATCTAGTACGGACAACAGTACAGATTTATTAAGACAAGGTGTTTGATACCAAACACTATAGGTTACAGTAAAGCCATTATGTAGCTAGGAAACTTGTAATGACCAGTGCCCAGTACATGTACTTAAGATGGCTTCCCTGCACAGGGACATATCTGCTCAGATATGTCCTCAAATGTTAATAATGCACTCTGCTTAGGGCTATAAGGCCTGCTGTAGGGGTGACTTACATATATTATATACAGTGACTTTGAAATGGCGCATAGTGAGTTTGCCAAGTCGTGTTTTTACTCATGGTTTGCACCATGTCAAGCAACCTGCATGCAGTCTGCATGCAATTTGTATGTGGGTCCCTAGGGTGGCATAATACATGCTGCAGCCCTTAGGGACCCTTTTTACTACTAATGCCCTAGGTACCAGGGGTTCCATTTACTAGAGACTTACAACTGGCACACATTTTACCACCCCTGTAACACTGGCACTGGGGCCTGATTAGCAGGGACCCAGTGCACACTAGTCGAAAAACATCAGTATCAGTGACAAAAAGTAGGGATGACCATGACAAAAAGGTGCACTTTCCTACACTATTTAGCTACGTACATATTATATGTAGCATTATCTGTGGTAGGATCAGAAGGCCAAAAGACCCTTTGTGCTTTTGAGGCTCATGTTGCTCAAACACACTTTTGGACTGCACTTTTCTAGGTGCAGTTTTAGCCTCTCTAGCTATCCATATGTGCGCTAGAAGTTGTGAAAAAGTGAATTTTATCATCAAATGTTTTCATAGGGCTTGATGAACATAGTAGAGTATTGGAATATGCTATACGCATTTGGGATTAGAATAAGTTCCCTTGCTTTCTAGACCAAGGTAGCGAAATTTGGAAAGTCATGTCCCAAGCTCTGTCTTTGAAGATGGGTGTGATGATTGTGTGCAGAGGTATTCTAGGGACAGTTAGAGGCTAATGACCACTGTGGAGGCTCCCCATTGAAGAGATAATTTCAGAATTGAGGATGGCAGCAAACAACATGGTTACTAAGGTTTCCGTGTTCTCAAATATGCGTTCCAGAATCTGAGTAATATATGGGCCATTGCAGCATGACCACAGGGGCGTAACACAGGCCCCCGCAGCCCCCGCGGTGCAGGGGGGGGCAAGCTTCAGGGGGCCCCCTCAGCACAGCGGTCTAGCTGCATAGCTCTTGATTGAGCCCGGAGGGGGCCCCTCCACGTGCCTTGCAGGGAGGCCCCCTCGAGTTTCGTTACGCCAGTGCATGACCATGCTATCATTCTCTGCTTACGTGGATTTAAAAGTGCCTCTAAACCTTAGGATGGCTGCAGGTAGAGGGGTTGTGTGTTCCCGGTTGTTAAATTATCTTGTCCAACTCATTCATTCGCTCTTCCTGCTTCCCATGTTTGCGTTTCATGGACATGAACCACCTTTGAAAGCCATCTAGTCTGATAGAGACTTCCAGCTGCAGGTTCCTCACCTTTTGAAAATTACTCAGGTGTCAGGCTGGATCCGGAAACTCTGCCGTACCTTAGCACCCCAGCAAGGTAGTGCTGTGCGGCTCCGCACCGACACCAGTCCGCTCCGGGACATGACATGCAGAGCCTATATAGGTGTCACTCCTGTGCGCTGATGCCTATTCCTTTCTTTGCGCACCACCAGATGCAGGTCGAAAACTCTCTATTCTCTCTCGGACACACTTTCCTTGATATTTTCCACAATGTGCAAGGGCTGTCACCCCCTAAAACGACAGGCTTTAAGCCTGGTAGGGACTGTCGCAAACAAATGACTGTGATAGATCCTCATCAGGTGTGCCTGTGGTGTCTGGGATCAAGTCACGATCTAAGCCCTGCAGTGACTGCGCGTCAATAAACATGAGAGGCATCCGGGACCACAACACAAAACTTTACATCACCAGCTTAGGAAGACTCCTTGCCGAGGCTGGTCTAAGTTGCGGCCAAGGTTCGCATGCTCTAGGAGTCAGCAAAGCTGCACCAGAAGCCAGTCTTCATCGTGATACAGATCATGTGATAAGTCCAAAAAAAAAACACAAGACACCAAAGCAGGACTCGGCCCCCTCCTGCCACTCGCATTTGTCTGAGCAAGCGCCATGGCTCTCCATCTTGCTCCCAAGTCGCCCGACTGGTTCCGGCACAGACTCTGTTTTTCTGAGGCTGCCTGCCACTCCACAACAGATCAAACCGTTCTTCATAACCATGCTCTGGCTCTTCGGATCCTTGACCACTCTCTCTGGTGCGCCTTCGGGCCACAAAGAGCCGAGAGGCCTTCCATCTGGAGTACCGCCAGCAGATTTGCCCTTGCCACCAGTTGGACTCTCCGAGCCTATCACAATGCCTCCTTCACTATCAACATTGCAGAAGCAGCACCTGACTCCTTCTCAGACGCTCCCCTTCATGGGAGCCATCCTGGACACGGTTTTGGTTTTATGCCTTTCCCCTGGGAAAGAGAGTCCAGGACATTCAGTCTATGATCCTGATCTTTCAGCTTCGGTCCAGGATTTCGGTGACACTGACTCTGAGGCTGCTACGATTAATGGCCTTCTGAATCCTGATGGTTGAGCACACCATGAGGCATATGCAGGATCTGCAGTGAGACCTGAAGTCTCAGTGGTCCCAACATCGAAAGGACCTCTCCCACCACGTCCAGATCTTGGAGGAGATTACAAAAGACCTTCAGTGGTAGTTACTGAACTGCAGTTGCATCAGCGGCAGACCCCTCTTTCAACCTCACTAAGAGCAGACAGTATTTATCGATGCATCACTTCTGAGTTGGGTCGGCCACCTGGGAGAGGTGAGAATTAGAGGCCTTTGGTCTCCGGCGGAGTCCCAGCTTTATATCAACATTCTGGAGCTTAAGGCCATCCGCTTGGTGCAGAAAACCTTCCTTCCGTACATCAAAGGGAGGTTGGTACAGCTGCTCATGGACAACACCACCGCCATGTGGTACAGCAACAAACAGGGTAGGTGGGGTTTTGGACCTCTTGCCAGGAGGCCTTGCACCTCTGAAAGTGGCTGGACCACCCTGGGGGCGAACCACCTTGCAGGATCCCTGAATGCCAGGGCGTACAGGCTTAGCCATCGGCGCCTAGCGGATCGCAAGTGGCATTTACACCCGGAGGTGGTGCAAGGTCACTTCTGTGAATGTGATGGAGCGTTTCTCAATCTGTCAAGAATGCGCAATGTCAGCACTTCTGTATATTGAAGTGAGCTTCAAGCTACTGTGTCAACCCGTCATACACCACCTTCTTCCCAGACAAACTTGTTCTGCGGATGCGAGCATCCTTTTTACACAATGTTGTGATGCCGTTCCACATCAGTCACACCATCACCATGCTGGCATTTTGTGCTCCACCTCACCCCTTCAAAGAGGAGGAGAGAATCAATCACTTGGATCACAAGAGAACACTGAGCTTCTCCACAGATCGTACCAAAGAACACTAGGTGGACAATCAGCTCTTTGTGGGGTTCTCTAGAGTGAAGAAAGGCAAGACTGTACAGCAGAGGACCATCTCCTGCTGGATCATGTTCTGCATCAAGATCTGCTATGCAACAGCTAAAAAGCAGCCTCCGAATGGACTGTGGGCTCATTATATTGGGGCGAAAGCTGCTACCACTGGAGTGGAGTCCCTTTCCTAGATATATGCCAGGGCGATCCTCCAGACGTTCATGAAGCACTATTATATGGACGTTCAGGGTTGTCAAGAGGGGCATTTTGCCTGCTCGACTTTGTTTGAGTCCAGTCACAGACCAACCTCCGAGTACATCCTGCTTTGGTATCTATTCAAAAGGCGAGGAATCTGTGGCTAGAAGTCTCTATCAAAAGAACAAGTAACTTCACTTTGGTAACTCTCTTTCTGGCAGAAACTCTATCTAACCACAGATTCCTCACTGACCCTTCCATCCTCCCCATTCTATGATTGGACTCTATTCATTAATAAGATCCCACGTCGAGGAATCTGCACGCTTGTCACACCAATTTGCTTTTGGAGTTCTGCATCTAGGGGCACGGACAGTCTTGAAAGCAACCAACGTCATCATGCGGGTGTGGCACCTATATGGGTGCATCACATCATTTCCGGAGCGTAACGGCGTCAGATCCAATCCTGGGGAATATTCAGAAGGTGAGGAATCTGCAGCTAAGTAGTCTCTGCCAGAAAAAGCAACACTGAAGGTAAGTAATTTGTTTGTATTAGTACTAAATCCCCATGACAATAGATTTAGTTTCTAGTATCCGGATCTCCTGCCGTGTCAAACCTCAGAGTTGCTGGGATCACATGAAATGGCACCTGGCTCCTCACATTTCGCACAGTGTTGTTACCCCAAAATGATTGGAAGGATCACAACTAGTAAATCCCCAAACTCCTATGGGTAACTGCAATTTTTTTTATAGAAAAGGAGAACTGTCCTACAGAGTAATGCTGTAGTAGGTGGGAGTGTTGGGAGAAGCTCTTATCAGCAGGAGATAGATAGATAAATAGATAGATAGATAGATAGATAGATAGATAGATAGATAGATAGATAGATATGCGCATTAAAAAACCCACTGGTTACAGGGACGTTATAGTTAGGAAATAGAATTTAAAAAACCTTAGAAATTCACTAAAACAACAAAGGTTACCGGGATGCTATAGTTAGGTTCAGATTTTACACGGACAAAACCATAGAAATTCAGTAGTTATAGTTATCTCAAATAACTTTAACTTGTGCCCTAAGGTAACTATAACTCGCACCCCCGCCATCCACAGTTTTCTCATCAGTAATTTCACTGCAAATGTTGCAGTGATATTATCAATGATATCATAGAAGATGTCATGAGTGATGCTACATGTGGGGTAATTAGCAGTGCATTGTGAGGGCGCAAGTTATAGTTACATTAGGGCATGAGTTATAGTTACATTAGGGCATGAGTTATAGTTACTCGAGATAACTATAACTGCTGAATTTCTATGGTTTTGTGTGTGTAAAATCTGAACCTAATTATAATGTCCCTTTAACCTTTTTTTTTTTTTCCAGTGATTTTCTATTTTTTATGCTATTTGCTAACTTTAATGTCCATGTAGTCTTTGGTTGTGTGGGTGTTTAACTGGGTTTGTGAATGGGTGTATGAGTGGCTCTCTGGGTCTGTAAGTGGGTGTGTAAGTGGCTGTATGAGTGTGTAAATGGATGTATGAGTGGTTTTCTGGGTCTCTGAGTGGATGTGTGAGTGCCTGTGTGGTTCTGTGAGTAGGTCTCTGGGTGAGTGGCTGTATGACTGTGTAAATTGGTGTGTACATGGTCTGTGAGTGGGGGTGTGTGGGTGGTTGTGAGTACCTGTGTTGGTCTGTGACTGGTTCTCTGGATCTCTGAGTGGATGTATGAGTGTCTGTATGGGTGTGTGAGTGGTTTTATGGTTCTCTGAGTGGGTGTGTGAGTGGGATTGGTACAGAGTGCAGACTGTCATGGTGGACCTTCTGATTTTGTTACTGGGTGTCGGTTTTGCTAAAAAAATCAGCCCCAGTAACAAGACCAGCCACCTGTGACAAAACTGACCCCCACCCTTCCAGCCTCCCATGGGGATCGCCCGGTGCCCGGCATCACCAGTTCGGCTCTGAGGATAACTCTATCCTGACCCCTTATATTCTATTTCTACTTTATATCCCCCAGAACTGTGTCTCGATTCATATAATGGTGGGTGCAACTTTTCTCTCAGGTTGTGGCCAGCCAATCACAGCATTGCAGTTGGATCTGCATCTCTAGATATTCATAAATCTTCTATGGGATAGCTCAAAAATTTCTTAACAGATGTACACCAAATTGCACAAAAAATGTCCCAGCTGCGGCTGACAGCGGGCTCAGCACCTCATTCCCAGTAATACAATTAATGAGTCCTGTGCAATCCACCTCCGAAACCCGCCGCACTTGGGTCTCACTGGAATCCAGACAATAGATTAGAGATCTTGGAGGGAGCACCAGAAATGAAGTCTCACTCTCTTAAATTGGTCTTTTCAGTTTCTTTTATTCTTCTAAGTGACACAAATGATGGGGAATCAGCCAACGCGTTTCGTTCCTTTCAAAGAAACTTCATCGGGGCTGCAATTGACATGAGAACACATAAATATCCACAACACATACATATACTACCATATTTACACATACCATTACACAAATATATACCCATAATACAAAAATACATTTAACATGATTTAAAAACATGCTCCTCTTGTAGCATATTTGACACAAAATGCCATATCTAATCACAATACTGTGCTCAAAACTAATATTCAAAAAATATATATATACATACTATATTGACACAAACACCACATCCTACACCAATCTGACCTAAGTTATAACACATATAAGAAACATACAAATATGCATAAATATCACACGAGTGTAGCATGTAATTAATTACATGTTTTAAAATTACCCAAATCCATAATCATAATAACAGAAGTAAAGAAGAAAAAAGAAAGAAGAAAGAACCAAAGTAAAAAGTAAAGGAAGGAAATGAAACATAAAAGAATATTTATAGAAACAAGAAATGAAAATTAGTGAGAAAATATATATTAAAAGAGAAAAAAGTGTTTAGACAGGAAGGAGAAAATTAAAAACTATTAGTTGAAAGATATCAACATAACAAGGACATTGAAATGGTGTCAATGTAAAGGGAGAAATAAAGAAAACCAAGGTTTTCAAGACGTTGATACAAAAATGCATAAATGTAAAAAAATATATATATATAAACTAATAAGCGACACAAATATGCAAATGTGCAATCTCACCTAAATATTGCGGGTAATAATATCCAAAGCATCAAGTTCAAAGAGTCCAAGTGTATGTGAAACACTAGACCCCACAATAGGGGTAGTGGTAGACTCCAGTCAAATAATTCTGAAAAGTAACATCAAAAAGTCCCATTCAGAGCATATAGTAATGGTCTTGATTTTACATAAACAAGATTGCCTATTGTTTCGCCATACAAAACTCCCGTGTGTAACACTGATATGTAGACCAGTGCTCCTATTATTATTAAAAAACAATTATCAATAATCCAAGCCCATACCTGAAAGCCCATAACATCAAGCCTCTCAGGCGTATCACAAAACGAAGTGTGCATTATAATATCAGAAAAAACATCAAAACTTCAAATATTTGTATTTAATTTGGGCAAATTAGCGCACCAAAATCCAATCACAGTTATAGAAATGTACGAGTATAAAATATCTCAAACAGCGACCTCGAGTCAAATATCACCAAAAATCACTGAAATCGTGTTACAGTATGATCGCTATTGAAAGCTACAGCAAATGAAATATTGACTGCTGAACGCTACAGCAAATGTCAAGGGGTCGCGTGAGGAGATCAAATAAAACCCACGCATCCATAATAATGACCCAAGCAGTCTAAGAGGAAACCGAACATTATAGCGTGGTAGTATGCACATAATCCAAAAGTCATAAAAACGTGATTGTCCGAGTTTCAAGAAGCCAAAGTTTAAACATATGTAGACACATGCTCCGCGTAGAGACTGCCACGCTTAGCAAGCGTGCCCACATCACCAGGCAAAAAGGCATAGGTAAAAAGCTTCTAACTAACACCCTGTGTATATTAAAAAATAAACAAACACATGCTCCGCATGGATACTAAAAAACGCAAGGCAAGAGTGCCTGCGTAATCTAACAAAAATAACCAAAGTCAGATGCTCCTTGACAGCACCCCAAACGTATGGGAAAATTATAAGGCCCCCATATCCCAAGAACTTGCCTGAAAGTCTTCCTCGTAATAGCGGCAAGTGTGCCCGGCAGTGCTGTAAACGGAATACCATCCTGAAACCGGCAAATTTAAAACGCAGCCGCAACGTGTCAATTGACGCGTGATGACATCACGGGTCATCTATTAAACGGAGGCCTGATGACGGTAAACCTGTCCCGTGGGCGCCATCTTAAAAGGGATACTACATATGGAAACTATCCATAAATCCCCAAATAAGTCAAGAAACCCACCACCAAAATAGCCGAGGTGCTACAAGAACCAAGGAATAATAGATCATAAATGTGTAAAACAACGAACCTCCGTATTTCCAAGCGAAAAGCTAAAAGTAACAAACGCCGTATAAAAGGTTCCATAATGTCGGGAGACATACCATATAACTCAGTGCCCCTTATATTGTTTCGAGGTTAGAAAATGCTGAACTAGTCGGAGGCATAATGTGGTTGCAGGATAACTAATTATGCGCGAATCCGGCACCATCTTAGAAAGATCAAAAAGAGTGCAGACTGTCATGGTGGACCTTCTGATTTTGTTACTGGGTGTCGGTTTTGCTAAAAAATCGGCCCCAGTAACAAGACCAGCCACCTGTGACAAAACTGACCCCCACCCTTCCAGCCTCCCATGGGGATCGCCCGGTGCCCGGCATCACCAGTTCGGCTCTGAGGATAACTCTATCCTGACCCCTTATATTCTATTTCTACTTTATATCCCCCAGAACTGTGTCTCGATTCATAAAATGGCGGGTGCAACTTTTCTCTCAGGTTGTGGCCAGCCAATCACAGCATTGCAGTTGGATCTGCATCTCTAGATATTCATAAATCTTCTATGGGATAGCTCCAAAATTTCTTAACAGATTGTTGGACTTGGCCCTTTTTGCAGGGTCATCCCTAAACTTTTTGCCTTCCTCCTATATTTTTTCTGACCTGTTGTTGGCTGTTTTATGACTCTGGGCACTTTACCACTGCTGATCAGTGCT
>CAWUFW010028666.1:0-20951 GCA_963921515.1 Calotriton arnoldi | reverse complement strand
CTGTGGGTGGGGTGCCTGTGCTGAGGCAGGATGGCTGGGAGTGTTGTCCTGGCAGTTGTTTGGCTACAAGTCCCAAGAGTGACCCTGTGCTTCACACAGCATGACCCAGGTTGGTGGTTCTTGTGGGATCTTCAGTTAGATGTGAGGCATTGCATTCTCCCAGGTGGGTTATGTGGAGTTAGTGCTGAGGGTGTGTGAGGGGAGGTGCTTGTGACTATGGTCAGTGCTGTGAGTCCTCCCTCCCACCCAGCCAGATATCCCACCATGGAACGTGCTTCCATTGCAGGAGTGAAGTTGTCTTTCAGGATGTCAGTCAGTGGTGTCCTGCTGTTGGTTGTTGCACAGTTCCCAGCAGGGCCTTGTGCTCCCCACAGCAGTACCCAGGTGTCAGCCATCTTGTCAGTTGTTTTCCACTCCCTGTGATGTGAGCATGGTTCAGAGTGGTGTTGCTGGGCCAATTGTGGGTGTGACCAATATCTGTGCCTACAACTCCCATCCTGCTATTAGCCTACACCCCCTTCCCAGCATGCCCATCTCTTCCTTCCTTTTGAGTGGACTTCAGTGTGTGTGAGTGTGACAGCAATGGCAAGATGGCTGACAGTGTGGTCCTGTTGTTTGTTGGTGCCCAGTTCCCAGCAGGGCCTTGTGCTCCCCACAGCTGTGGCCAGTGTCAGACATCTTTGAAGTGGCTTTTGACTCCCTGTGAGGTGTGCATGCTTCAGTGCTAACTTGCTGGACCATGGGTGTGAGATGTTGATCTGTGACTACCACTCCCATCATGCTATTGCCTATACCCCCTTCCCAGCATGCCCATCCTTCCTTCCTTTTGAGTGGACTTCAGTGTGTGTGAGTGTGATAGCAATGGCAAGATGGCTGACAGTGTGGTCCTGTTGTTTGTTGGTGCCCAGTTCCCAGCAGGGCCTTGTGCTCCCACAGCTGTGGCCAGTGTCAGCCATCTTGTCAGTTGTTTTCCACTCCCTGTGATGTGAGCATGGTTCAGAGTGGTGTTGATGGGCCAATTGTGGGTGTGACCAATATTCGTGACTACCACTCCCATCATGCTATGGCTACACTGACTTGACCAGCATACACAGAATTCCTTCCTTCCGGTGAGCTTCCCTGTGAGGTGGTGTTCTAGTGGTGGGTAAATATCTGGGAGTATTTGTTGGTTCTATTTGTGCCACTGCCTTGCTGTATTTGTTGTTAGGTTTGTAGATGTCATGACACAGTTACATATCACTATGGGATGGCAGGTATTGTGTTTGTCTGACTAGCATTCACATCTTGGGATGGATATCTTTTGGTTGCTGTGTATTTGCTAAGTGTGCATGGTTTGCCTATCCCTTGACTGTGATGTGTGTGTGTTGGTCACCATATTGTGTATATTAGTTGTGTACTCACCAGTCTCTGGGATGTCTGTTAGTCCGTATATGCTCACTGGTGGTAGGATGCTGGCCCGCACCTTCTCCTCCCAGGGCCTGAGGTATACCTGTTTTGCAGGAGGGCCACTGCCGGTGTGCTGGCTGAGGAGGTAGTCCTTTGAGTAGGTCCCTGACCCTCCTGCGCACATCATACCACCTGTTCTGGATGTCTTCTTTGTGTGTAAACATGGTGATTGTGCGCGGACCCTGTCGACAATCCTCGCCCACATCTTGGTTTTCTGCGACATGGGGTCTGTTGTACCAATGTACCAAACAACTGTGGCTCTACCCCTGAGGATCTCGTCTACCAGGACTTCCAATTCACAATCTAGGAACTTATGGTTCTTCTTTGGGGGCATGGTGATGGGTGGTGGTGGTGATTGATGTGTGTGTGCAAGTGGGGTTTGTGAGTGTAGGTTTAGCTGCGTGTGTGAGGGTGCTATTTGTAGGTGTGGTAATGGTGTGTGGCTTGTGTGATGTATGAGCTGTGAGTGTGTCTGTGGTTGCTGTGTGATGGTGTTCTGTCTGGCATGTCAGTGGAATTTGCAAGGGATCATGGTAGGGATTTGTGGCCTTTATGTAGGTGGAGTTGGAGGTGTGTCCTTGTTCCATTTTTTTTTCCTCCCTGTATTTATTGGCTTAGTGGCTGCTTGTTTGGCCCTTTTTTTTTTTTTTTTTTTCCCTTGGTGTTTTTGGTGCATGTATGAGTCGTTCTTGTGTCCGAGCAGGACGCTGCAGTTGTCTGGTGTGATCTTGTCCGACTCGCTCCCGCTGTGTGTCAGCTAGGTTTCATATGCGGCGCACGAGTCGGTCGCGTAGTATTGGGCTGCTTCGGCTGGGTTTTTTGCATCGCACTACGCGGGTCGGAGTTTGCGGGCACGCTTCGCTCGGGTTCAATCCGAGTGCGTGTCGGTCGGTTCGCTTGCGTGGATTTCCCGGCCGGATGGTTTGTTTCCGTCCTGGCTCGGTCGTCGCTTTGTATTAAGTCCGAGTCTGTCGGATTTCA
The DNA here is from genome assembly GCA_963921515.1 of Calotriton arnoldi. Lineage (NCBI taxonomy): Eukaryota > Metazoa > Chordata > Amphibia > Caudata > Salamandridae > Calotriton > Calotriton arnoldi. Next base: position 18,524 of record CAWUFW010028666.1, on the reverse strand, counting down.
CATGCATTTCATCGTACTACCCGGGTCGTGCGGCGCCGGTCCGAAAGTCGGTCGGACTAACTTCCGGTACCGAAGTCGGCCGGTATGTTTTCTGGCCCAAATCGGAATCGGCCCCTAAGTGTACAATATGCTACAGACAGTACTTTCGCCTACCAAATTAAAAAGCTAATAGCACTAGCATATGTACCTGTAACTGATGTAGCAGAGCACTACAATATTCTAATAGAGAGCCCCTATTACAAAAGGAACGAAGACAAAATAAGCCCACTACTAGACTACTTTGAGGATACCTGGGTGGGAAGACTGCATAGATCAGGGCATAGAAGGCAACCTAAGTTCCACATTCCTTGGTGGAACGTGTACCTAAGTACCTTAAACAAAGAAGCCAAAACAAATAATAGTGTTGAAGGATGGCATAATGCCTTCCAAGCAACAACAAGCAGAGGTAAACCTACCCTACAAAAACTACTACAATCTATACAAAAAGAACAAAGCTATCAAGAATTACGGATGGAACAATCTGTAACTCAAATATGTCCCAAATTAACTAAACAAACTAAAAAAATGTTTGAGCTACTGCAAAGTCAGGTTACCCTATACCCATCAACAAGAGGCCTAGATTACCTATCCCTAATAGCCAAAAGCATATTATAAACTACAGTTCCACAGCTATTATACATTTTTTCGTTCACAAAACAAACACTTTACACACATATATTAATATTATATTTTCACAATTATTACTTATTTGTGATATATATTTTTTAACTAAAAAAAATATATTTACAAATAAATAATATTTATCAAAATATACTATATATCACAATTAATTTTAACAACATTTCCCACCCAATTAATTTAAAAAAAATAGACTTACGGTTTATGTAGCTGTAGAAGATGTATTCCAACAAGTAATAATCCTTACATCTGTCTGTTAATCCATGTTAAAGTTTAAAAAAGCCCCCAAAAAATGCAAAAATCCAACAGGTCCTATATAAATCCATCCTTGCGAAATCCAAATAACGGAAACCCTCAAAAACCCGAAAAAGATATAAAAATATAAAAATCGCTCCAGGAAATTCCGAAAAATAAAAGAAACTGTGATAATAATATTAGTTTAACAAACTAATACACAGTTCTTTTTTTTTTAAAAACGCGTCTGTCTCTCCAACGTAAAGTCGATTAAAAGTAACCTGCAAAAAAGATTGAAAGCATACCCACCCACACAAATACACCAAAATACATTCATTAAATACAATAACATTAATTTATATCAACAAAACAACACATATTTAGTCATATTATCGTCTGTCTACACAACGCCTCAAACACTAACTCACGACATCTCACTAAAATATAACTAACAAGTACAGCACACCAAAAACGCAACGACCTAACTATAAATACAATATATATATCCTAACTAGACTAAAACATAAGTATTAAGTTATAAAAAGAATTAAAATTTCCCTTACCTTGCTCGACGCGACGCAGCTTCCAACCGCGAGCTTCTCCGGTCCTCAATGACCCAAAATAACAGTACGCGGTTACAAAATAGTCCCTGTGAACTAAAAATGGCTGCTTAAATAAATGTTTAAAAAAGGAATAATGTTAAAAAAATGCATTATATCAAAGTATAAATGTCAGATATATTTTTCTTATGTTGTACAATTTTTTCTCTATATTTAAAAATTATTATATATTTTATTATACTTTGTAAAGTTATAATAATAATTAATATAAAAATATATTTATTATTATTATAATTATATATGTATTTTTTATAATTATATTAATTATAAAAAACATATTAATTATATAGAAATGTTAAATAAAACTTACCTGTTTAAAAAAAATTATTTCATGCAATACAACAATGTAATAATTAATATTATTAATATTTTATATACTAATAATATTAATTAAAAATGTATTAACATGTAATAAAGTGATAATTATTTGAAAATGATAAACAATATTCACTACAGCATTATAATGTTACAATATTAAATAATAATTAACCATACAATGCTTTATTTTGTGTATATATATGCCAAAAATGGTTATATTATTTGTATAAATATATTACAATGTTACAACAACTCTTGTAAAATAATAACAAAATATTGTTTGTATATCAAAATAAGAATACTTTTGTTATAAAATACAATTATATCATAAAATGTTTTTTTCCTTAAAAAATTCAATTAACTAATAAATGTATGTAAAATAATTTATGTTCCTTAAATAAAAATAGACATATTTTGTGTATTTTTATTAATTTCTATTCCATACTATAAATAAAATTAATAAAATATTCTCTTTCTACCTACTTATACAAAAATAAAAGTTGTTTGAAAATAAAAAATGTCTAATTTTTTTTATATGTATATCTTATTATTGAATATTTTACTTAAATATATTAATTTGATAAATGTACCATTTTAATTTACTATAAATAATCAGATTGTTTTTTTACTAGTAAATTATAAACTATACATCAATTACACAATAAAAATTCATTATCACTGCACATAATAAAACACATTTATATTTCTTCACATATAAAAACACATACTGTAATTTTCCTACAACTCTTTATATAAAATTAATAAATACACAGCAAAAAACATATATGTAATCTAAAAATTTTAGATAAATTATAAATAATTTTAAAAATATATTTGTACATAAACATATATCACTCACTATTCCCAATACAATTAAACAATATTCATTGAAGGTGGTAAACATAAACAATATATAATTTACTCTTCCCACTACACTTAGAATTAAGTAACAAAAAATGCTAAACATTAACCATATATAATTTACTATTCCCAATACAGTATGCATTAAATAATAAAAACTGCTGTACATTAAACAAATTTAAATTACTATTCCCACTCCAGTCAATATTTAGGGGCCGATTCCGATTCGGGCCGGAAATCTCTCCGACCGAGCCGGACCTCGGAGAGAATTCCGACCGAACCGGACTCTGGCAGTCCGACCGGACGCAGCACGAGCGCGCCCGTAGGCTATCGGACTCGAGTCGGTCGGACTCCCATTGAAGTCAATGGGAGCCGGTCGCATAACGCGTACGCGGGCTCCCATTGACTCAACTGGGTGCGAGGCGAACAAGGGCGCCCCTACAGCATGTACGCGGCGAAGCGCATCGTGCCGTACATGCACAGGTAGGGGGGACCCATGGGTCCCCCTGTGTGCGACTCGCGCGGCCACGCTGGCATAGGGGTCCGGCGCGGACCCCCAAAGTCCGGCTCCGAACAGCTCTTTTCGAGCCGGACGGGGCGCGAGTCGGGTCGGACTGCGCCTCGCGGTGCGCATCGTACTTACCCGGCCGGGGAACGCTCTCCATTGCGCGGTGCGAGTCGGGTCCGTGTGAGTCGGTCGGAGCGTGTTGGAAGCCGCGCACGAAGTCGGGTCGGCGAACCTGCTCGGCGCTTGCGATCAGTACTGCGCCGGCCGGGACCCGCGGCACGTATTCGGTCAGGAAACAGGGCTCCGAATCGGATCCAGGAAAGTCGAATCCGATTCGAGCCCTACCGGCCGAGATCGGAATCGGCCCCTAAGTCAGGAAGGTGCTGGACACTAAACATATAACAATTACTATTCTCACTCCAGTGAATATTAAATCAGGGAAGGTGCTGGACATTAAACATATATAAATTACTATTCCCACTCCAGTCATTATTAAGTCAGGGAAGGTGCTGGACATTAAACATATATAAATTACTATTCCCACTCCAGTCAGTATTAAGTCTGGGAAGGTGCTGCACATTAAACACATAAAAATTACTATTCCCACTCCAGTCAGTATTAAGTCAGGGAAGATGCTGGACACTAAACATATAAAATTACTATTCCCACTCCAGTCAAAATTAAGTCAGAGAAGGTGCTGGACATTAAACATATATAAATTACTATTCCCACTCCAGTCAGTATTAAGTCAGGGAAGTTGCTGGACATTAAACAAATATAAATTACTATTCCCACTCCAGTCAGTATTAAGTCTGGGAAGGTGCTGGACATTAAACACATAAAAATTACTATTCCCACTCCAGTCAGTATTAAGTCATGGAATATGCTGGACACTAAGGTAGTCGATTCCGATTCGGGCCGGAAATTTCTCCGACCGAGCCGGACTCCGGAGAGATTTCCGACCGACGGACTCGTGCAGTCCGACCGAACGAGTACGATGCGTCCGTATGTTATCGGACTCGAAGTCGGTCGGACTCTACTGAAGTCAACGGGAGCCGGTCGCATAACGCGTACGCTGGGCTCCCATTGACTCAATGGGTGCGAAGTCGGACAAGGGCGCCCCCTACAGCGGGTACGCGGCGAAGCCGAGCTCGCGCCGTACACGCACAGGTAGGGGGGACCCATGGGTCCCCTGTGTGCGACTTCGCGCGGCTACACGGACAGGGGGTCCGACACGGACCCCCAAAGTACGGCTCCGACAGCTCTTACGAGCCGGAGTGCGCGGCTCGGTCGGACTGCCCGCGGCGCGCATCGTACTTACCCGGCCGGGAAACGTCTCCATTGCGCGGAGCGAGTCGAGGTCCGAGCGAAGTCGGTCGGAGCGGTTCGAGCCGGGAGCGAAGTCGGTCGGAGCGGTCGGGACGCCCGGACGAGTCGGTCGGCGATTCTCGCATTGTACTCGCTCGGCCGGACTCCGCGTACGGTTCGGTCGGGAACAGGGCTCCGAATCGGATCCGGTAAAGCCGAATCCGATTCGAGCCTCTACCGGCCGAGATCGGAATCGGCCCCTAAACATATAAAATCACTATTCCCACTACAGTCAAAATTAAGTCAGGGAAGATGCTGGACATTAAACATATATAAATTACTATTCCCACTCCAGTCAGTATTAGGTCTGAGAAGGTGCTGGACATTAAACACATAGGTGCCGATTCCGATTCGGGACGGAAATCTCTCTTGACCGAAGCCGACCTGGAGAGATTTCCGACCGAATCGGGACTCCGCAAGCCCGACCGAACGAGTACGATGCGCTCTGTATGCTATCGGACTCGAGTCGGTCGGACTCTCATTGAAGTCAATGGGACCCGGTCGCACAATGCATACGCGGGCTCCCATTGCATCAATGGGTGCTGAGGCGAACAAGGGCGCCTCTACAGCGGGTACGCGGTGACGCGACTCGTGCCGTACACGCACAGGTAGGGGGGACCCATGGGTCCCCTCTGTGTGCGACTCCACGCGGCTACGCGTACAGGGGGTCCCACACGGACCCTCGAAGCACGGCTCCGACTGCTCTTTCGAGCCGGGCGGCGCGTGTCGGTTTGGACTGCGCTGCGCGCGCGCATCGTACTTACCCAGCCGGGGAACGTCTCCATTGCGCGGTGCGAGTCGTGTCCGAGCGAGTCGGTCGGTGCGGTTCGACTCGGGAACGAGTCGGTCGGGAGCGGTTAAGACGCCCGAACGAGTCGGGTTGGCGATTTTGCATCGTACTCGCCTCGTCCGGACGCGCGTACGAATCGGTCGGGAATAGGGCCCGAATCGGATCCGGCTATGCCGAACCGATCCGAGCCCTACCGGCCGAGATCGGAATCGGCCCCAGAATAATTACTATTCCCACTCCAGTCAGTATTAAGTCACGGAAGATGCTGGACACTAAACATATAAAATTACTATTCCCACTCCAGTCAAAATTAAGTCAAGGAAGGTGCTGGACATTAAACATATATAAATTACTATTCCCACTCCAGTCAGTATTAAGTCTGGGAAGGTGCTGGACATTAAACATATATAAATAACTATTCCCACTGCAGTCAGTATTAAGTCTGGGAAGGGGCTGGACATTAAACACATACAAATTACTATTCCCACTCCAGTCAGTATTAAGTCAGGGAAGATGCTGGACACTAAACATATAAAATTACTATTCCCACTACAGTAATTATTAAGTCAGGGAAACTTCAGGACACTAAGAGTCGATTCCGATTCGGGCCGGAAAAGCACCGACCGACTCGGATCCGGAAATTATACCGACCGACACGTACCTGTGGCGCCCGACACGCCAAGTACGATGCAAGGCGTGCAAAATCCGACCGACACGCATCGAACCCAAGTCGAACGACCGAGCCGCACGGAAAACAGCAATCCGGTCGGAAAAACACGCGAATCCAACCGACCGACACGCACCCGGAACAAATCCGACCGAAACGCTACACGCGAACTCCAAACCGCAAAGTACAATGCAAGGCGCGAACCACGAGCGAGTCGGACGGAGGACAAGCCGTACGACCGACACGCATACAAAACCGAGCCGAAGCAACACAAAACACCGTGACCGACGCGTACGCAGCATAGAAAACTGCACAAACACAGCGTGAACGAAACGGAGAACACCGTACGAGACAAATGCAGGGTCCGACTCGGTCACAAGAACGTTTCCAACATGCACAGACAGTACAAAGGAAAATCACACAAAAAAGGCCAAACAAGCAATTACTAAGCCAATAAATACTGGGGGTGGGGACAGAGAACAAAGACACACCCACAACTCCACCCATATAAAGGACACAAATCACAACCATGATCCTTTGCAAATGCCATTCCACTGCCAGCACCCAAGAGAAAGCAACCACACACCCACAGCTCATCCCTCACACAAGCCACACACCATCAGCACACCAACAAATACCTACCTCACATACACCCAGCAAAACACACACTCACACACCCTCACCTGCACACCAACACACACATCACTGACCATCACCACCCATGACCATGCCCCCAAGAAGAATCCCAAGTTCCTAGATTGTGAATTGGAAGTCATGGTAGACGAGATCCTCAGGGTAGAGCCACAGCTGTATGGGCACACTGGTCCAACAGACCCCCATCTCCCAGAAAACCAAGATGTGGGAGAGGATCATCAACAGGGTGAACGCACAATAACCATGTCGGCGCACAAAGAGCGACATCCAGAACAGGTGGTATGACGTGCGCAGGAGGGTACAGGACCTGCTCAAGAAAGACTACATCAACAGCCAATACACCGGCAGTGGCCCTCCTGCCAAGCCAATATACCTCAGGCCCTGGGAGGAGAAGGTGCAGGCCATCCTTCCGCCAGTGAGCATATATGGACTAGAGGACATCCCAGAGCCTGGTGAGTACACAACAAATGTACACAATATACTGCCACAAAACACACACACATCACTGTCAAGGGAGAGTCAAACCATGCACTCATAGCAATTACACAGCAACCAGAACAGAATCATCCCAAAATGAGTATGTCAGTCAGATAAACACAACACATGCCATCAAAAAGTCACATCCAACTGTGCCATCACATGTACAAACACAACTACAACTACAGCTAGGCAGTGGCACAAATAGAACTAACAAACACATCCAGACATGTAGCCACCACAACAACACCAACACACAGTGAAGACCACTCAAAGGAAGGAATTCTGTGTATGCTGGCCAAGTCAGTGTAGCCAATAGCATCATGGGAGTCGCAGTCACACATATTGCCCCCCCACAACTGTCCCATCAACACCACCATGAACACATGCAAGCACATCACAGGGAGTGGAGAAGGACTCACAAGATGGCTGACACTGGCTACTGCTGTGGGGAGCACAAGGCCCTGCTGGCAACTGTGCACCAACAAACAGCAGGACACCACTGACTGACATCCTGAGAGACAACTTCCACTCCTGCAATGCAAGCACGTACCATGGTGGGATATCTGGCTGGCTGGGTGGGAAGGAGGACTTGCAGCACTGACCATAGTCACAAGCACCTCCCTCACACACCCCCTCAACACAAACTCCACAGAACCCACCTGGTAGAATGCAATGCCCCCATCCTAACACAAGATCCCACAAAGAACCACCACCCTGGGTTATGTTGCGTGAAGCACAGGGACACTCTTGGGACTCTTAGCCAAACAACTGCCAGGACAACACTCCCAGCCATCCTGTCAGCACAGCCAGCCCACTCCCACAGGGAAGCAGAGTCAAAGGAAGGAAGCATGGGCATGCTGGGAAGTGGGGTGGAGGCAATAGCATGATGGGAGTCGTAGTCACTGATATTGGTCACCCCCACAACTGTCCCATCAACACCACCCTGAACCATGCTCACATCACAGGAAGTGGAGAAGGACTCACAAGATGGCTGACACTGGCTACTGCTGTGGGGGAGCACAAGGCCCTGCTGGCAACTGTGCACCAACAAACAGCAGGACACCACTGACTGACATCCTGAGAGACAACTTCCACTCCCTGCAATGCAAGCACGTACCATGGTGGGATATCTGGCTGGCTGGGTGGGAAGGAGGACTTGCAGCACTGACCATAGTCACAAGCACCTCCCTCACACACCCCCAACACAAACTCCACAGAACCCACCTGGTAGAATGCAATGCCCCCCATCCTAACACAAGATCCCACAAAGAACCACCACCCTGGGTTATGTTGTGTGAAGCACAGGGACACTCTTGGGACTCTTAGCCAAACAACTGCCAGGACAACACTCCCAGCCATCCTGTCAGCACAGCCAGCCCACCCCACAGGGAAGCAGAGTCAAAGGAAGGAAGCATGGGCATGCTGGGAAGGGGGTGGAGGCAATAGCATGATGGGAGTCGTAGTCACTGATATTGGTCACCCCCACAACTGTCCCATCAACACCACCCTGAACCATGCTCACATCACAGGAAGTGGAGAAGGACTCACAAGATGGCTGACACTGGCTACTGCTGTGGGGAGCACAAGGCCCTGCTGCCAACTGTGCACCAACAAACAGCAGGACACCACTGACTGACATCCTGAGAGACAACTTCCACTCCCTGCAATGCAAGCACGTACCATGGTGGGATATCTGGCTGGCTGGGTGGGAAGGAGGACTTGCAGCACTGACCATAGTCACAAGCACCTCCCCTCACACACCCCCAACACAAACTCCACAGAACCCACCTGGTAGAATGCAATGCCCCCATCCTAACACAAGATCCCACAAAGAACCACCACCGTGGGTTATGTTGTGTGAAGCACAGGGACACTCTTGGGACTCTTAGCCAAACAACTGCCAGGACAACACTCCCAGCCATCCTGTCAGCACAGCCAGCCCACTCCCACAGGGAAGCAGAGTCAAAAGGAAGGAAGCATGGGCATGCTGGGAAGGGGGGTGGAGGCAATAGCATGATGGGAGTCGTAGTCACTGATATTGGTCACCCCCACAACTGTCCCATCAACACCACCCTGAACCATGCTCACATCACAGGAAGTGGAGAAGGACTCACAAGATGGCTGACACTGGCTACTGCTGTGGGGAGCACAAGGCCCTGCTGGCAACTGTGCACCAACAAACAGCAGGACACCACTGACTGACATCCTGAGAGACAACTTCCACTCCCTGCAATGCAAGCACAGTCCATGGTGGGATAACTGACTGGCTGGGTGGGTGGGAAGGAGGGCCGGCTGTCAACCAAACACAACCAATGCAGACCATGTTCACACCCCAAAAAATACATAGAAATGCCCAAATAATGCAGGACAATGTGCCACACCAATATCAACCCCTGACTGTGACGACTTAGGACAATGCAATGTACAGGCCCGCACCCAGAGGCACAGTCACAACTGTCATGTGTGTCAACCATTGATGCCTGCAGAAACATAACATACATTGTGTGTGTCTCCCAAAAACAGGTGATGATGGGGACACAGCAGCAGACGCTGAGGAGTCCCAGTCCCAGGCTCAAGAGGATGCAGAGCTCACTGGCGTCGTACAGCCTCTGCCCTCCTCGGACGAAGAAGACCAACCTGGCACATCCGGTGCAAGTCTACATGCAGCACCAGCAGGACCACCAGCTGCAGCACCAGCAGGACCACCAGCTGCACCCCTGCACCCACCCCTCCAACGACTGTCACCACAAATACCATCCCTGCCGACATGGACAGAACAAGGAGCAACACCAGCACAGGGACCCTGGACCAACCTGGGGCCATGGACACCACCACCACCACCAACCCCCAAGGTGGACCAGGGTCATCTGTGCGTGCCACTGCACGCACTGCACATGTCAGCAGGGGTGGTGGGAGGGGTGGGAGACAGAGGTCGCTGCTTGCAGAGGTTGCTGGTGTGCATGATGACCCACAACTGGTACGCATAGCTGATGCGTACCAGTCCAGCAACCGGAGACCTCAGCCAGGTAGTGGGGCTCCTCAGAGACATGAAACAGCAGCAGGCTGCCCATCATGCCCGCTGGACTCTCACATGTCCCACGTGGAGTCACACATGTCCCGCGTGACTCACACATGTCCCGCGTGGAGTCCAAGTGGGATGCACTGCATGAGATGACGGCGGTGCACAGGGACATTTTACAATGCCTCCGCCAGATGAACAGCAACCAGTCCACACCTCCCTGTGTGCCAACAACATCTGGTGCCGAACAAACTGCAACTGCCACAGGGAGGGAGGATGACTCTGGCGGAGAGTCCCCTGCACCGCAGCAGCCTGTACTTGAGGGGCCCCCCCAAGAAGAGGGGTCGTCCGAGGAGGGGCAAGTGAGAGGCCGATGGCCAAGCGCAACTCCCAGGAAGCCTGAACCTGTTCTGGATGTTCACCTTTGTGCACAGACTGTTCACCCTGTTGACGGCAACACTACTCCCACACATTGCATGGGGAGTACAAGTTGGACCAATGTGTCAGACAACTGTGGCCCCGATACTGGGGATTCTGTCTACCAGGACTTTCAATTCACCTAGGAACTTCGGATTGCAAGATTTATGTACAGCACTACCCATCCTATGCACTATTCACACAAATGTATCACAATAAACACACTAATACACCATACTTGCCTCTGTTGTGATTCCAACGTGGGTGCTGTTATGGGGATGATGAACTGCAAAATTACACTGTGTATGCGAACTGCAACAGCAAGGACAACACAGGCATGTGAGTAAAGGCAACGTGACACATATGAGGGAGACACACCACCAGGGCTACACAACACATACACACCTAGGCCATCTGACTCATTGCCTACACTGATGTTGCCAGGGAAGACGGTGCAATGCACAGACACCACACCCATTCCCAGTTGTAGTCAAGTAGCCCACAGGTGCAGTAAGCAAATGGCAGTCAAATGTGTGACCACAGACAACGCACATCACAAAGTGAAGCACAGGTTTATTACACAGTTGCAACATGTCGTAACCACTACAGATGCAAGGTAATCCCACCTGGCAGCGGGCACACAGTCAACAACTGTAGACGGAAGGAAGTCCATGGGTGTGGCGCACATCACCTGTAGGGACACAACAGCTACCAGCCTGGAAGTGCAATCACGCTCGTCGGTGGACACAGTTGACCAAACGAATCTGAAAGTACCCTGTGAAGGACAGAAATGACACACAGTCAAAAGCAATGGAGTACAGGACAGAACAGCAAAACTCATGCACAATACATGTTACAAGATACCCACCCAGAACCAAGTTAGCATGTCAACACTGTTGGGGAGTACAGCCCACCTGTAAGCACACATCGCAACACACATCCAGTCAAGTAGCCCATGGACACACTCCAACAGCACCAGAGCACCACCTACACATCATGCCAACTCACATCATTGACATGACACCTCAGGATACTCACATTCAGCTAAAGAAGTTGGTGATGAGCTGTGTGCGGACATCACCATCATCATCATCATCATCGTCACTGGCATCGTGGTCCAGGCCAGGATCCTCCACAGGTGGCGGATGTTGGTCATTGTCATCCTGGATGAGAGGCAACTCCTTCCGCACTGCCAGGTTGTGGAGCATGCAGCAGACGATGATAATCTTGCACACTTTCGCAGGGGCATATGGGAGGGACCCTCCGGTCTTGTCCAGGCAGCGGAAGCGGCTCTTCAGGAGACCAAATGTCCGCTCAATCACTCTCCTGGTCCGACCATGTGCCTCATTGTAGCGCATCTGGGCTGGTGTCACAGGGTTCCTGAGGGGTGTCAGCAACCACGGCATGTTGGGGTATCCCGAGTCACCTACGGACAGACAAGTGCACATTAGCTGACTTGGAAAAGTGGGCGGAATACTACAGATCAGATCACACACAATGGCACGAAAGTCAGTACACACCGACAAGCCAGGCACGCTGGTTCTGCATCTGTGCCATCATCCTGGGGATGCGACTACTCCTCATCACAAAGGCATCGTGTGCTGAACCAGGGAAACGGGCACACACGTGTGTGATGGTCATGTCTGCAAGACACACCACCAGTGCATTGACCGAGTGGTAGTGCTTGCGGTTCCTGTAGGCCTGCTCCTGGGCCTGTGGTGGTACCAAAGCCACATGTGTCCCATCAATGGAGCCAATGACATGCAGCATCCTCCCCAGGGCATAAAAGTCACTCTTCACGTCAGTGAGTCGTCGCAGTCTAGGGAAATAGATGTACCGGTTCAGGAATAGCAACATTGCCGCCAAAACATCGCAGAGCACACGGCTCAACATGGTCTGTGACATCCCACCAGCAGTCGCCACAGTATGTTGGAAGGTACCGGTGGCAAAGAAGTGTAGGGCTGCCATCACCTTCACCTTGGGGGTCAGCGCTGTAGGATACGGCCGGCCAGGCTGCAAATGTGGGGACAACTGCACTGCCAAATCCTCAATCAGCTGCCTGGTGAAGCGGTACCGTCGGATGCTGTCCCGTTCCACCATCGTTGCCAGGTCTGGGAATGGTCGATGGACAGCAGGAGCCCTGCAGTGCAGAGGAGAAGTAAGCAAGATTGTCAGTCAGCCCACATGTGCGGCATTGAACACACTCAATATCCCAACACACATCATTATGAGGCACAACTACATGAAGTGTGCAGTTCCGTAAGGACATGTATGGTACATACATGGCCAACATCTGTCAACACGGTCCAACAGGTGGCATCAATTAGTCCCAGGTTGGCCCATTGGATATCATGAGGCCGTGTCACAGTTCCCATCTCCTGCTGCCGTGTCACAATCACCCCCACAGTGACATGTGAGGACAGATGTGCCCCAGGCACCACAGCTCAACGACAGGTACATTCCCAGGGACCCTGTATTGCCACATGGACACTGGCATTACATGGAGTATCATGTATACACCACAGCAAAACAACCATGACCCCTACAGGTAGTGGTCCCACTTGCCACGGCAGGACAGACATGGACGTCTGTGACACACACACGCACAACATCAAAGTCCAGGCACACACAACGTGGATGTGGAGACTGTCTCCCATTGTGCACATGAAATCAGAGACATTGTAAACACTACATGCACAAAGACTGTGGAGGACCATCACTATTGTGCCACTGGGACACCCTGGCTCAAACATACCGTCCCACATGGGACTCACGGGGTATGTGACATGACATACACATACACCACCGTGAAATGTGACCATGGCACATGCACAGATATGAACAGTTGCACATCACAGTGGTCATGTACACGTAACACCCAGGATCCTGTCCCCATGAACACGTGCACAGCCTGGGGGTGGCTGCCCACAGGTGACACCCACAGGACAACATGTACACCAACATACACACAATAGGAAATGCAGCCTTACATGCCTTATGATAAAGTTTGGACAGGCTGTCGTGATGTAGGTGTGCCCCTCACTCCCTGGGAGCTATCTGTGGCTGGCATATGTCCATCTGAGACAGGCATGCTGACATATGCCAGTCACATGTACAGTGATGCGTTGAACAGCAATGGACCGATCGGTGCCCCCGGCCGGCCCATTGCATTCAGTGTGTGCGGATACGCGTTGTACCCTGTACGCGTTGTACCGCAATGGACCGATCGGTGCCCCCGGCCGGCCCATTGCATTCAATGTGTGCGGGTACGCGTTGTACCCTGTACGCGTTGAACTGCAATGGACCGATCGGTGCCCCCGGCCGGCCCATTGCATTCAATGTGTGCGGGTACGCGTTGTACCCCTGTACGCGTTGTACCGCAATGGACCGATCGGTGCCCCTGCCGGCCCATTGCATTCAATGTGTGCGGGTACGCGTTGTACCCTGTACGCGTTGAACTGCAATGGACCGATCGGTGCCCCTGGCCGGCCCATTGCATTCAATGTGTGCGGTACGCGTTGTACCCTGTACGCGTTGTACCGCAATGGACCGATCGGTGCGCACCCATTGACAATGGCCTTGCCTGGCAACGGACGCGTTTTCGAATTTCGAACGAGTCGGTTGCTGGAAATTCAGTTGGTCACCCACAACAATGTTGCAAAATCATGTATGTCATGAAGTTGAAGATTTGAAGGATGCTGTGGGCGTGTTTTGGTGCTGCTATTCCATGGATTGGCCAGATTCAGAAGATGCAAACGACTTGGACCTATCACTTTGGACACAAGGGACAGTATCTGCCTCTCCAGCACATATATATTGCTGGCTGTTCCCCTGAGAGCTCACTTGCCTGCACTACATGCTCCAGGACGACATCTGCCACTGCACTGCTGCTGTCTCTGCCCCTCTGGACCCTGCAATGGCACGTACTGTGGAGAGAGCCCCAGCCTTCAGCCTTGAGGAGAACCAGGCCCTGCTGGACAGCCTACTTCCACAGTACAGCAAGCTGTATGGGACACCAGGGAGCAGGTGAGTGTTCTGTGCACTGCCTTTCTGAATGTGCATATTGTCTGACTAGCAAGGCTGAAAGTCTGCACGCCACTGGCTAGCAGGCTCACTGAGTAGTTGTCACCCCCCATAGTGTGTAGTGACATGCACTGGACAGGTATGGTGCAGTGACAGTGCATTTGAACAAGGTTTTACTTCCCATGCAATGATACCATGTAGTGACGTCTGGCAAACTGTCCATGGGCAGCTTTGCACTGCCTGTGTACATCATGTGCCCCTGTGATTGAGACATGTATATACAACTGTGTCATGCACGGATATGTTGCATGTGTAGTAATGGCCTTTTCACTTTGTCATCCTGACAGGTTAATGCCCATCGGAAGCAGGAGATCTGGAAGGACATCGTCCGGGCTGTCCGGTCCGTGGGGGTCTACAAGCGCCGGATCCGCAACTGCCAGAAGAGGTGGCAGGACCTTCGGGGCTGGACCCGGAGGATTGCACGGGTCCAGCTGAAGCTGTCGCCTCCTCGCAGGAGGGGCGGAACACGGACCCTGACCCCCCACATGCTCCAGATCCTGGCGGTGGTGTTTCCAGACCTGGATGGGCAGCTGAAGGCCAGACAGCAGCAAGGAGGGGGTGAGTCAAAGACTGCACTGTGAACTCTGTATTACATGCTGTGTGCCCTCCTCTGGCCTGGTTCAACTGCCACAGTGCAGCAGTCATGTTGTCCAGGAGCCATGTCCCTCTATTGTGCACTGCCCACTGCTCATCTGATACCCAGGTGTGGCCCTTACATTCAGGGAATTGTGTCACTTGGGACTGTGTCCTTGCAGTTTGCTTCACTAAAGGTGGGGGACAGCATCTGTTTCCCTAACTCTGTTGTGGGCATCATGGGTGGGTCCATTGTTCACACTACGCCTGTGTTCGGACATGTAATCTGCGTGTTGCTTTGATATGCGGTCCACTTGCTGTGCTGAGCCACCACATGTGCCTGGGGTATGTGGCACACGCCCATGCAGCGGGTGGGAACAATGTTTGGGCCCCAGGAGTGTGCAGATTACGTGTGTCACACATACATAGCCAGCTATCCACTGTCCAGGGCTCATCCCTCATTCATGTGGAGCAGGACAGTCATGCCTACTCCAGGCCATGCAATGCACTCTGTACTCCCACTCGCGTGTATCAGCTGACACATTGTGCGCAGTGATTTGACCCCTCAGGTGTCTGCCTCTGTGTCAGTGTGCTGTGGATTAGTTGCCAGGACTGCTGGGGTGTTTCTTGGTAGGGGCTCAGCATGCCCCTGGAGATGTGACCATAGGAGACGATACTTGTGTGTCACATAGGTGTTTGATCAGCTGCCCGTGCAGACTGGGGTATGCGAATGTGAAGTTCAGGCAGCTGTTCCCCATTCACAGCAGATTGTGAGGGGCTCAGGTTCAGAGGGTAGTGTCACAGGTCTCCCATATGTCCAATAGGTATGACCTGGACAGATGAGGGTTAAGATGATGTGTTGTGTGGGGATGTACATGTGCACTTGTGCAGCTCCAGGACTTGCATTCCCCATGACCTACTATTGTGACACAGTGCATAGTGTTGTTGTCTGGCTGCCAAGTCATACATCACTGAGACAGTGATGTATGACTTAGCAGTCATGCCTCTGCCATGGCATGTGTCTACTTATTGGTGGTCTTGCAGGGGAGTGACATGTGCTACATGCACACCATTGTGGCGATGGCTATCAGGACATGGGTGCATCATGGTGTCTGTCGCTGGTATGCATCACATGCATTTCCTATTTGACTCTGGGCATCCCTTTCATCCGGAAACCTGTACTGACTCAGTGGCAAGAGCTGTGATGTGTGCATGTCCACATGCCACACCGTGTCCTCTGCACTGTCCAACTACTGTGTACTTGGTGCATGTGTCCACACTGGGGTGTTGCAATCCAACAGACACCAGACAGATGGGTGCAAGGCCATGTGGGATGTGAGTGCCATGCTTGGCATCAGACTGACAATTGGCTTCTCCTGTTCAGTTAGGGCACTTTTAGCAATGTACAACTAATGATGCCAGGGCTTGCTCTGTAATGTGCTGTGCTCACAGTGGTGTGTGCGTTTGGTGCAGGTGACTGATGTCTGTCTGTTTCCCCATTGTTTGCAGATACATCCACGGCCACGGAAGGGGACAGCTCCACGGACCAGGAGGAGCCAGAGAGCCAGACTGGGTCAGCAGCCGAGGAGTGGTCGGAGGGACCCAGTGGCACGGAGGGCGAGGGGAGCCACACCGAGGAGTCCTCAGCACCATCCACCTCAGCTGAGGACCAGAGCAACTCGGAGGATGACTCCTTTATGGAGGCGGGTGTCAGCAGCCACCACACCCCAGCTAGTGTTGCTGTCCCTGCCACCACCAGCACCACCACCGCCCTCCCATCGGCTCCCATTCCCCAGGTCCGTGGAGGCTCCCATGTTCGGGAGCGTGTCTCCTTTGGCCCAGGCACCGCACCCCTGCCCCTGTGTCCCCTGCTGCCCTGAGTGAGGAGTCTGTGTACCTCCTTCGCCAGCTCCATGTAGGGCAGACAGCCATGCTGAGTGTCCTCCATGCGCACACCGCTCTGTTGACTCAGCTGGTGTCGCTCATGGAGGGCATCTCATCGGGCATGTCTGACCTACAGAGGGGCAATAGGTCCATGGACTCCTCCCTGACGGCAGCAGTGTCCCTCCTCAGACAGTCCCTCAGCCCTCCTGCCTCTGCTCCATCCACACTCCCCAGCACCTTACCCGTCCCAAGCACACACACACCGGCACAGGCACACACCAGCACACACACGTCCAGCACACAGACACACACGCCACAAACAAAACGCACACGCACGCACAGTCAGGGGACTGAAACCAGACTCACAGGGGATGGGGCCCTGGTACACACACACGCATCCACGGGCACTGCGCAGTCCTCAGTTGCCTCTCCTTCCAAAACACCCTCCCTTGCCTCACCTGCAACCCCAAAGACCCAGCGCCTCTTCCTCAGTGACCTCGGCCTCTTCCCTCCGATCCAGCTGCTCCAGCATCCAGGGGGAAGAGGAAGCCCCCCACACAGAGCAGAGTGCCCTCGCCCCTGGACACCCTCCCCAGGCGCAGACAGACTGAGGCCCCCACCCGCAAGTCCCCCGGAGTGGTAAGAGCAAGACCCCGCCGCCGCCCTGCAGCTCAAGCACCAGGTCTCCTTCCTCCATCCCTCAGGCCCCCACTCCACAGGTGCCCCCACCACACCCTGCCCCAGGTTCCCCACCCACAGATATACCATCCCCAAGAGGCTCCGGCCTTCTCCCCCTGCCACTTGCTCTCCCGGCACCACACTCCCCGCTGCGCTTGTCTGTGCCACTGATGTGGTGAGGGTGTCCTCCCCTCTGTCCAGCCCACCTTGCCTGTTCCCCATTCTCCTCCCCTGGTGGTAGGCACTGCAGTGGAGTCCACTACCACCCTGTCTGACTTGGGCACTGCAGTGGCGGACCTGTCCACTCCATCTGCAGGGTCCACTGCAGTCGTGCCGGCACCCACAACATCTGAGTCATGCCCCTCAGTTGTGCCGGCACACACCATGTCAGACACCTCCACTGCAGTTGTCAGTGGCTCTCCAGCACCCACCACCCCTTCCCTGCTTCCTCCTGGTGAGCCCTGATCCTGTCCCTGCGGTGCCTGGCCTACCCCCCGGTTGCCCCTCCTAGTGGATTGTCCCTGGTTTTGTGCAGGCATGTGTAGGGTGGCATCTGCCACTGTCACCCACTTGTGACTTTGTTGATGGACTGGCCATTGGCCTTTGTTTATTTTCTACCGGACTTCTACTTTTAATGCCACATATGCTGAATAAAGCAACTTTCTGTTCTCTAGTGCTTTTGCTTCTGATGT
>CAWUFW010028665.1:0-20951 GCA_963921515.1 Calotriton arnoldi | reverse complement strand
CTTCACTGTGTGTGAGTGTGACAGCAATGGCAAGATGGCTGACAGTGGTGTCCTGCTGTTTGTTGGTGCACAGTTCCCAGCAGGGCCTTGTGCTCCCCACAGCAGTACCCAGTGTCAGCCATCTTGTCAGTTGTTTTCCACTCCCTGTGATGTGAGCATGGTTCAGAGTGGTGTTGATGGGCCAATTGTGAGGGTGAGCAATATCTGTGACTACAACTCCCATCATGCTATTGCCTACACCCCCTTCCCAGCATGCCCGTACTTCCTTCCTTTTGACTCTGCTTCCCTGTGGGGTAGTGTGCCTGTGCTGAGAGGAAGGCTGACAGTGTTGTCCTTGCGTTTGTTTGGCTACAAGTCCCAAGAGTGTCCCTGTGCTTCACACAGCATTACCCAGGGTGGTGGTTCTTTGTGGGATCTTCATTTGGTATGTGAGGCATTGCATTCTCCCAGGTGGGTTATGTGGAGTTTGTGTTGAGGGGGTGTGTGAGGTGAGCTGCTTGTAACTATGGTCAGTGCTGTGAGTCCTCCTTCCCACCCAGCCAGATATCCCACCATGCAACGTGCTTGCATTGCAGGGAGTGCAAGTTGGCTTTCAGGATGTCAGGCAGTGGTGTTCTGCTGTTTGTTGGTGCACAGTTCCCAGCAGGGCCTTGTGCTCCCCACAGCAGTACCCAGTGTCAGCCATATTGTCAGTCCTTTTCCACTCCCTGTGTTGTGAGCATGGTTCAGAGTGGTGTTGATGGTCCAAATGTGAGGCTGCACATTATCTGTTACTACGAGTCCCATCATGCTCTTGGCTACACTGACTTCACCAGCATACACAGGATTCCTTCCTTTCTGTGAGCTTCCCTGTGAGGTGGTGTTCTAGTGGTGGCTAAATATCTGACAGTGTTTGTTGGTTAGATTTGTGCCACTGCCTAGCTCAATTTGGTATTGGATTTGTACATGTCATGACACAGTTACATATCACTATGACATGGCATGTATTGTGTTAACTGACTAACATACACTTCTTGGGATGATTATCTTTTGGTTGCTGTTGATTTGCTAGGGGTGCATGGTTTGACTGTCCCCTTGACAGTGATGTGTGTGTATTGGCACACAATATTGTGTATATTAGTTGTGTACTCACCAGGCTCTGGGATGTTTGTTAGTCCATATACGCTCACTGGTGGTAGGATGGCCCGTACCTTCTCCTCCCAGGGCCTGCGGTATACTGGTTTGGCAGGAGGGCCACTGCCGGTGTGCTGGCTCAGGAGGTAATCCTTCTTCAGTAGGTCCCTGACCCTCCTGCGCACATCATACCACCTGTTCTGGATGTCTTCCTTTGTGCGCAAACATGGTGATTGTGCGTTCACCCTGTCGACGATCCTCGCCCACATCTTGGTTTTCTGCGCCATGGGGGTCTGTTGGACCAATGTGCCAAACAACTGTGGCTCTACCCTCAGGATCTCGTCTACCATGACTTCCAATTCACTATCTAGGAACTTTGGATTCTTCTTTAGGGGCATGGTGATGGGTGGTGGTGGTGATTGATGTGTGTGTGTGTGCGCAAGTGAGGGTGTGTGAGTGTAGGTTTTGCTGGGTGTGTGTGAGGGTGCTATTTGTTGAGGTGCTAATGGTGTGTGGCTTTTGTGTTGGATGAGCTGTGTGTGTGTCTGTGTTTGCTGTGTGATGGTGTTCTCTGCTGGCAGGTCAGTGGAATTTGCAAAGGATCATGGTAGGAATTTGTGGCTTTATGTAGGTGGAGTTGGGGGTGTGTCCTTGTTCCATTTTTTTCACCCCCTGTATTTATTGGCTTTGTCATTGCTTGTTTGGCCCCTTTTTTTTTGTATTTTTTCATTTGTGATTATTGTGCATGTAGGAGTCGTTCTTCTGACCGAGTAGGACGTTGCAGTTGTCTCGTGCGCGCCTCTCCGAGTCGTTCCAGCTGTGTTTCAGCTCAGTTTCATATGCGGCGTACGCGTCGGTCGCGGAATATTGGGTTTGTTCGGCTGGCTTTTGTATGCGTGTCGGTCGTACAGCTTGGGCTCCGTGCGAATCGGTCTGAATTTGCACCCATTGCATCGTACTGCGCGGGTCGGAGTTCGCGGGTACGTTTCGTTCGGGTTGTTTCCTGGTGCGTGTCGGTCGGTTCGATTCACGTGGTTTCCCGGCCGGATAGCTTGTTTCCGTCCGGGTCGGTCGTTCGCCTTGAGTTCCGTACGAGTCGGTCGTGATTCCCATGCATTTCATCGTACTACCTGGGTCGGACGGCGCCGGTACGTGTCGGTCGGACTAAATTCCCGTACCGAGTCGATCGGTACGTTTTCCGGCCCGAATCGGAATCGGCCCCTAAGTCTGTCGCAGAGTAAAACGTGTAATGTCTAGTAGAGTGGTGTAGTCGTCACCAGAAATCCTGCAGTCCACAATCTGCAAGCCATTGTAACCCTGCAGCGAAGAAGGCCCCAGTATGATTGGAGCGCTGTCCTGAGTGATCCAGGTCAGTATCCATAACCAAGTTCATATCCCCATCTTTGAAGATAGCGGCATCGGGAGACCTAAGCACAGGTGCCAAGGAACTAGTAATAAAAGATTCCTGGTGCTTGTGAGGTGCATAAATATTTACGAGGGTGAAGAGGAAGGTGCCCAATCTAAGCTGGACTACAAGGAAGTGTCCCTTAACTGCCGTTAGTGTGGATAATATTTCCCCTTTGAAGCCTTGAGAAAAGAGACTGACCACCCCTCCCTTTTTAGCGGGGCACGAAGACCCAAATTGGCATGGAAACCAGCGAGGCTGCATTCTGGGGACATCCTTAGAGATTAGATGAGTTTCCTGCATGTCACTACATGAATGTTCTAAACATAAGAGGACTGTGGACTATTTAGTGGGATTTTTCAGGCCTCTTAAATTGAGGCTATTGAACTTAAGTTCCTGGAAGACAGGGCAGGAAGACAGAATGCTGTAAAGACTCCCCCACCAGACTGTCAGGCCATGGAGCAATGAAACATCCCGACCTAAGGTAGACCCACAAAAGGCATATTGAAGAGCCAACGATTGACCAGACTTGGAGAAAGAGTAAAAACCCACCAAAAATAACCCCCACAAACCAATCATAAAAACATGAAACCAGTAATCATAGAAATCCCTCAGTGAAGGGAGCAGTTTATGGAGCATGAACCAGGAAGACAGGGTCATACGTAGCCAAAGTCTCAAAGTAAGGAAATGTCCCAGTGAGGAAGGAACCACAGGTTGGGAACATGTCCCACAGCTTCCTCGATTGCGTCCCCTCCTCCCTCAATTCCCTCTGCCTCATTCCAGTGACACATGTTACAAAGTAACTTAGGTGAGAGGCGCCTGCATTGAGAGATAGATATTGTTTTTATCCTATTTACATTTTTAAACAATTGTTTTTAGTCACAGTTCTTTTTGGATTCCAGTTGGGGAGTTTTAAAACATATTTGAGACTGCTGCAACCTGGGGTGATTACGGGTTGAATTCCTGTTTCCTTTACCTTGTTGTAGGTTGTACTTTTGCTGCTTTGTACCTTTTTTTGCACTCACAAGACGCTGTTCCTCATCGTGCGGTGCCTGTTAGAGCCTGCAGGGACGTTTTCACCTCCTTTGTCCTTTCCGGTTCAACCAGCTTGTTGGTGCCACGGAGGGGAGCTTTCTAGCTCCTACACCATGGGGGATATTCTCAAGAACGTGCGATAAACATCGCCAAAATAGCCTAACGCAAGTTTTCATATCGCTGTCTATCGCGGGAAAATAACTCCGTGTTTACGTCGTATTCTCAACACGGCGGCAACATGCGATAGTCCCCCGACAATGCCTCAAATGTCCGCGATAACATCACCTGGACGGCGATGAAAATCCAAACCCGAACGCGAAAAAAGTTGCGATGGGTCCAACCGCGATAAGACAAACAGCGAAAAGCAGCGCCAGGCCTGCAAGTCACACACGTCAGGCAGTAAAAAACACTACAAAAGCAGAAGAAAAAAAAACACAAACAAAAACCGAACAACAGCGAAGCACAATGGAGGCAGCCGGAGCAGGTACAGAGGACTGCCAGAACCCCACAAGCCCCCATGAGGAGCAGCCTGCTACCTCGGGGACAGGGAAGGGCACGGACAAGAAGAAGAGGAAGACGCGGTTCAGTCCGCAGGAAAACAGGATCCTGGTCACGGAGGTGATAGAACTCCATCAACAACTGTTCGTCACCTCCACTGTGTCATTGGCAATAAAAAATGCAACATGGCAGTCCATCCTGGACAAGGTGAATGCAATCGGAGTGCTGAGGAGGACAATGGAAGAGCTCAAGAGGCGCTGGAATGATGTGAAGCGCAAGACCAAGCAGAAACTTGCCACCAACCATAAGGCAGCAATGCAGACTGGAGGTGGGAGTCCAGCGCCACAGGAGGAGCTGGATGAGATGGAGGAAATGGTGTCCACAGTCATCAGTGGGGAGACGGTGGCAGGAGTTGGGGGACCGGACACTGCTCAACATGACCTGACACAACATCAACAGGGTGAGTAACCACCAGGGACTGGGAGGACGGGGGAGATGGGCACAATGGCACACATGCACAATTAAGTAAAGCACATCTGCGGACAAACCATGCCCAAGAGTCACAACTCTGACCAAGAGCCCAAGTTACCCAAGTCTGCAACATCTCAGCACAGTATAAGCACAGAAGTCAAAGGCACACCGCCTGAAAGGGACAAGGGGCAGCAAAATCAGAGCTGCAGGGGCGACTCTCCCAAAATGCAGCACACACACATGACATTCAGAGCACATCAGCATTGACAACAATGTGGTACAAACTGCAACACGTTTACAACAGGACAGAGGACACAACAGGTGCCGCTTGTGTGTAGAAACTGGCCAATCACATTCGTCATAGCAGGGAAATGTGAGATGTCAATGTACTAGTACAAACACATATCCGTGATGCCGATGAAATGTCCACTGCCCCGCATCAAATAGGAAGCTCCTCCTAAACAGTCACTGTTGGACTTGGCCCTTTTTGCAGGGTCATCCCTGAACTTTTTGCCTTCCTCCTGTATTTTCTCTGACCTGTTTTTGTTGGTTTTATGACTCTGGGCACTTTACCACTGCTGACCAGTGCTAAAGTGCATATGCTCTCCCTATTGTAAAGTGATGTATAGATTAGTGACTCCATGATTGGCTTGTTTGGTTTACTTGTCAGACCCTAGTACAGTGCACTGCGTGTGCCCAGGGCTTGTAAATCAAATGCTGCTGGTGGGCTTGCAGCACTCATTGTGCCACCCACCGGAGCAGCTTGTAAAGTGTGTCTCAGGTCTGCCATTGCAGGGCCTGTGTGCAGTCTGGTACTGCCATGTTGACTGGGCAAGTGGCACCCACTTGCCAGTCCCTGAACCTTCCCTTTTATACATATTAGTCACCCCTAAGGTAGGCCCAAGGGCAGGGTGCATTGTAGGTAAAAGGTAGGACATGCCCTGATGTGTGTGGCATGTCCTAATAGTGAATTACAGCCATTTTCATTTTTCACTATTGCAAGGCTACCTGTTCCCCATAGGCCAGAATGGGCAGTTAGATTATAACATTTTATAATCCTAACTGACTCAGGGAACTAGGTAGAAATTCGAGTTTAGTATGCCTGAACTCAGAATGATAAAATACATCTTTTAGTGAAGTTGGTTTTAACATTCTGGGGCCGATTCCGATTCAGGCCGGAAATCACTCCGACCGAGCCGGACCCGGAGAGATTTCCGACCGAATCGGACTCTAGCAGCCCGACCGAACGAGTACGATGCGTACGCATGCAATCGGACTCGATTCGGTCGGACTCCCATTGAAGTCAATGGGAGCCGGTCGTACAATGCGTACGCGAGCTCCCATTGACTCAATGGGTGCGAGGCGAACAAGGGCGCCCCCTACAGCGGGTACGCGTCGATGCGAATCGCGCCGTACATGCACAGGTAGGGGGGACCCATGGGTCCCCCCTGTGTGCGACTTGCGCAGCTATGCGTACAGGGGGGTCCGACACGGACCCCCAAAGTCCGGCTCCGACTGCCCTTTGGAGCCGGACGGCGCGAGCCGGTCGGACTGCTCGAGACGCGCATCGTACTTGCCCGGCCGGGGAACGTCTCCATTGCGCGGTGCGAGTCGTGTCCGTGCGAGTCGGTTGGAGCGGGTCGGACCCGCGTACGAGTCGGTCGGCGATTTCGCGTGCGCTCGCATCGTACTCGCTCGCCCGGACACACGTACGAATCGGTCGGTAAAGAGGGCTCCGAATCGGATCCGGTTAAGCCGAATCCGATTCGGTGCCCTACCGGCCGAGATCGGAATCGGCCCCTCTGTGTTTGAAAATACCACTTTTAGAAAGTAGGTATTTTCTTGCCTAACTATCCAAGCCTGCCTCTGCTAGGTTGTGTATTCCTTGTCTGGAGTTTGAGTGACACTGGCTGGGGGATTCCAGGAGACAGGGTGAGTCAGCACAGGGCTGAATAGAGAGATCTGCATGCAGATGGGAGGGAGGAGTTGAACCTGGGACCTGAATAGGGCTGTGCCTTCCCTCCACAATGCTGGCTCCACCTCCTGTGGTGCGTCTGATGTCCCTGGCCTACACTGTGAAAGGAAAGAAGGAGTCTTGTCAACAAAGTGCTCCAGGACTGACCAGAACTGGTTTGGACTAGGCAAAGGCCTCTCTGCCTTCAGAGAACAAGGAGAAAATGAGTATAAATATTGGGACCCAGACCCAAGAACTTTAGATCACTTCTGGGAATCAAGATGAACCTTTGCTGAGGAGAAGAACCAGGAAGCTGAAGGAGGAGACTACCCCTGTGCTGTGTGTTTGGGGGTTGGCCTGCAGTGGTTACTTCATTACCATAGAGAGGAGAAAAGGACTGAGTGTGCTTTCTATCAACTTGAAGAAGAATCTCCAAGGGCTTGAACTAGAGCTTGCCTCCTGCCTGAAGTCTCAGGGATACAAGACTTCACCAACCAGCTCCCCCCTGAATTCCCTTGCTGGGAATTGAAGTGCCTGCTGTTGTGCTGGGCCTTCTGAGAGACTGCGTGTCGCTGGAAGCTGTAAGCGCGACGCAACGACGAGAAGCGTGTCGCCGCCGCTGTCATCGCATCGCCGAGGAAGCGAGACACCGCTTCCGCTGTCATCATCTCATCGCCGAAGCGCGGTGCATCGCCGGAGAAGCGGGACGCTGCCACAGAGGTCATCGTCGCATCACCGGAGAAGCGCGTCGCAGGGCCTGTCGCGGCTCTAAAGATCATCGAGTCGCCGCACGGCCGTCGGGCGTGCACGCATCACATCAACGTTGTCGCATCGCATCCAAGACGCCATTTTGTCGCATCGCACCGGAGAAGAGTATCGCATCGAGGTGCCATCTTGTCGCATCGCACCAGAGAGCAGTAAGAAACCGACGCATCACCTCCCCACACAGTAAGGAAGTGAGCATCAACTCCCCTGTGCAGCAGTAAGGAACCGGCGCATCCACTCCTCTGAGTGTAAGGAACCGACGCATCACCTTCCCTGTGACCCTTTTGTTTTCCTTGCGTTACGCATTCAAGGTACATTGAGAGTAAAGTGTCGCATTTACAACTTGAGAGAATTGAACTATTTTATAACCTTTTAAAGTCTATTTTTGAGTACAGTATTTTGGATTTTTGTCATTTGGTCTTGTGTTAAGTCTATATAAAAATACTTATTTTTATAATCCAACCTGTGTGGTGTCCATCTGTAGTGTTGTCACTGAATTACTGTATGTGTTCACAAATGCTTTACACACTGCCTCTGAGATAAGCCTGCTTGCTCGTGCCAAGCTACCAAGGGTGTGAGCAGGGGTTGTTTTAGGAGTGTACCCCCTTACCCTGACTAGACGCAAGGGTCCCTATTTGGTCAAAGGTACCTACCTCTGCCAACTAGAAACCCCCAAATCTAACAGTCACAATGTACATTGTCATGCAGTCTGCATGTGAACTTGCACAATGCGACAACATACATGTGAACACAATGTAATACTGTATCTCCCCTTCATATTGCAGAGGGAGCATCAACACCTCCTGCAGAGCAGCCCCAACAACTCTTCACTGATGACGATGAGGACATCCCCGACATCGACCCCAAAGCCCTTCAAACCCTCTTCGACAGCTTCGGCCCAACACCTCCAGGAGCAGGGCAGACCAGCTGCATTGAGGAGACCCCATCCCCTGCACAGACCACACAGCACGAAGCACCTACCACCCCGGCTGTCTCCCAGGACCCCCACGAATAACACATGGCCTTCCAACGCCGGGTGTTAGAGGTCCAGGAGAAGATGGCTGATCAGGTGCGGGTGGGGTTCGACCTCATGGCAGCCAAACTTGATGCCATACATGGGTGTCTGAGTACCATCAGGGACCACTTACAGTCCCTAACGGACACCCACAGTCTGCTCCATGCTCTCCAATGATCCATGGCTGACATCGCTGGAGTCATGATACTGAGACAAGAACAACTGTCCAGTCAGAGTGGCTCCAGCGATGTCAGCCGGGAGTTGGGACAGATGCGGGGGCTCATGGAGAACATGGAGCGGATGACAGCAGAAAGAATGGCTGCCACGGCTGCACACCAGTGAGATGTGGCTGGGACCTTCCATGCCTTGCAGCACATCGTCATGGCATTGCTGCCACAAGGCCTTGTGCAGATGAATGGTGCTGCTGCTTCTACATCCACATCTCCGCCCCCTGATGTGTCAGTGCCTCACAGTGCGGCAGGCAATCCACCACCACCCACGTGTGAGGCACATGTGACATCAGAGGACGAAGATGCGGGTGAATCAACCTTACTGGTAAGGAGGAGGCAGTAGCATTCATCTCCGCCATATGGCCTGTTTCTGCTTGGTTCTGCCCTTTGCATCATCACCTTCCACTGTCCCCCGATACACTCTACAACACTCACCTTGGACCTCGACATGGACTGCCATTTTCTGTTTGGTTACCAATGACACAGCGATCAGACTGCGGACTGAACTCTTCCTCTTCCGATGTACTTGTCATTCCCTGAAGGACTCTGGCTGGCCCTCCAGGGGCCAATAATGTGAAGTGGGGTTTGCATGGCCCTGTACTGCTCCAGCTGCAACACTCCACTGGATGTGAATTAAACATTCAGAATCGCACAGATGTGTCATGCCTTTGAACATTCAAGTATGAGAGTATGGATGAATGTAGGGTCAGTGATTCCCCCTTACGTCCATGTTGCCCATGTCGTGGGACTTGAGTCACAGGGTGCAACATTTCCGATTGCGGTCCGGGTGGCGTAGACACTACAACAGAGACACAAGCATCAGTTACTTCCTTGCCCAGCCCTGGACTGAAGCATGCCCAGAGCCCCGGGCACATTGTTCCCACCCCTACGCTGGCCTGCCATACGCCAGGCCAGTCCACTCCGCTTATGCTCAGAGCGGGGGGGACAAAGCTACATGTCCCAGGTCTTCCCTGTAGTGATCTGCTGATCACTGGTCTAGTCGTCAGCATGCCACAGTCACTCCCTGAGGGCTGGTTCACACCCACACCACACCCATCCAGCACAGGCGTCACAGGACATGTGACCCTGCCAATAAAAGGGGCCTAGCACGTCACATTCCCCACTGCCGGAGATGACATGATGGCGTCCGCACCACGCGACCCAATCATGAAGGGTCTATGACTTCTGGCGCACTGAGTTGGTGGCACCCGCTGCACTGCGGCTGGCAGGGGCCTACCGCCACGTGACGATGACTTGCATTGCACAGGGTCAGTGGCACCTGCTGCACTGCGGCTGGCAGGGGCCTACCGCCACGTGACTATGGCTTGCGTTGCACAGGGTCAGTGGCACCGGCTGCACTGCGGCTGGCAGGGGCCTACCGCCACGTGACAATGACTTGCGTTGCACAGGGTCAGTGGCACCCACTGCACTGCGGCTGGCAGGGGCCTACCGCCACGTGACGATGACTTGTGTTGCACAGGGTTAGTGGCACCTGAAGAGCTGAGCGGGTGTGCAGCCTGCGATGATGCGTTGGCCTCGATACGGCGTCCAGCGAATCAAGACTCAAATTGAACAGTGTGCCCTGCTGGACCGCAGT
Organism: Calotriton arnoldi; assembly: GCA_963921515.1. Classification (NCBI taxonomy): domain Eukaryota; kingdom Metazoa; phylum Chordata; class Amphibia; order Caudata; family Salamandridae; genus Calotriton; species Calotriton arnoldi. Next base: position 10,868 of record CAWUFW010028665.1, on the reverse strand, counting down.
GTACGTGCAGGCAGCAGTCAGCACACACATGACTCCACGGTGTGGTGCCGCAGGGTGCGCTGGGGGCCTGTGGCGTGGAATCCAGCGATCGGCTGAGGAGGATGCACCGGCACGTGGTGGGCCCTCTTGGAGGCACGCCGGTGGCGGCAGGTGAGCATTGAGGCCTGGGTGCGCAGGGGCGGCCAGTCATCGCTGGGCGGAGGACCAGTCTGGGGACCAGGGCTGGGGTGCATCATGCGCACAGGATCGCGCAGGCACCACCGGTGACGGCGGCGGACTCGTGGCTGGGTGAGAGGCGCCGCCTTTGCTGACACGACCCTGCATGCGATGATCGTGATGTGCGCAGGTTGGTTTGTGACATAGCCACCTCGTCTCCAGTGTGAATGTGCCCGTTGAAGGTGGTCGGCCACTTGTGTGTAGGCCTATGGGCAGGTTGTGGCGGAGACTGAGACACACCCAGTAGTCACTTTGGTGGTGGATTGGTGACGTCTGCATTCCCACAGTTGTGAGTTGGGGGATTGTGGAGTTGAGGTGTGTGGTGTGTTCAGTTGGTACTTGCCGATGGGCAGTGCATTTCCATGGGGGCCATCCTCAAAGCGCTGGTTGGTGGCAGACTTACGGACATGTGGGGATCATGCACACTGCCTGAGGAGTTTGCGACGACATTGGTGGACAGGCCACGCTGGTCCACTTTTGTATGCACAGTGATGGCATGTGTGTGGTTGCTGTTGCGGTGATTGTGTGCAGTTTCAGAAGGGGGCACAAGTCATACACGTGTGCTGTGAATTACCCCAACATGTGCGTGATGCCAGCTATGGCGTAGTTCCCTTGCATGGTCTCAAGATATTCCTGCACAGTGTGGGGGGAGTGAGGGGCAGGGGTATCGAGCAGACACACACTGTGATGCTTTCAGGTATGATGAGTCCTGCATGATGTGACCGTAACAGCAGTTCGTGTGGTCGTTACCTTCCTCTTCATTCCTATGACCGTTACGGCCACACGTAGTTCTGTTACGGTCTTCTCATGCATGGTTTAACAGGCCTGTGAGCATTCCGGTTTGTCCGAGTGCAGTACACTGTACCAGATTATTCATGCGACTATACGGGAGTTTGACCATTGTCACCATTTCTCCCACAGGTTTCTGAAGACACGTTGCCCTGTTGAAGTTCACCGTTGGGAATGGAACGCGTTGGCTGAGCTTTTTGTTTTGTTGATTTATGTATTTGTAATAAAGTTCTGTTTTTATACTACTGTTGACTACTGGACTTCATGACCTGGCGCACCCACATTTTGGTTACTACGATCTTGGGTCTGGGGCACGGAGGCGTCTAGCATGGCTGGCGTTGGGGTTGGTTGCGCAGGTACACTACGAATTGGAACTGTCGTGTGGTGCGGATACAAGGGCCCGCCGTTGCTTTTGTGGACATGCATCCATGACATGTGTGAGGGAGTTTGATGGGGCTGGCTGTGTGACTCCTCCGACTCGGGCAGTTGTTGGTTGGAAGGTACCAGGGGCCAACAGGTGCAGCACAGCCAGCAGCTTTGTCTGCGGGGGATGTAGGTTGTCCGCTGTGTTGGTACCGTCAGCCTGTGTGCAATGTGGGTCAGGATGCGGAGGATGGTTGTCCTTTTGTGCCTGTGTTGGCCGATGGCTTCCTCTGGCGTTGAGTCTCTGGGGCTGGTGCGTTTTAGGGTCGTCCGCTGTCCTGCACTGCCTAGGTGGTAATCCGGGGGAGGGGGTCCGAGGGGGGGTGCCTGGGGGTGGTGGCAGTGGGTGTTGTGGCCCTCTTGGGTCTCCGAGATGCATGATCAGTGTCTCCATGGCATCTGTTGGTCTTCAGATGTGGCTCTGGGCTGGGCTCCCTTTCTACTGCAGTTGGTCGTCCTACTTAACACCAGTAAAAGGCAGGTGTTAAATCCCTGCTGCTAACACGCCTTATCGCCTGTTCTTGGTTCGCATCGCAGATCTGGCTGGTCGTTGTGAATATCGCGAAGTGGTGTTTTCGTGTGTTTTTGCACGGGAACACCTACTCTGCATATCATTAGCGTTAGTTGTCGCACTCATCCGTGGCGATGTTTTTTGCGGCAGCTATCGCTGGTAAACTGGCGATATCGGCCGTTTGCACCAGCTTGGGAATAGGGCGATAAATCTATTGCCACTTTTGCGGCGCTAAAGTGCCGATAAATCGGCGATGAGTCCTTGAGAATATGCCCCCATGTGTATTATAGGGATAAAAAGCATGCTGATGCACGGACATGTCAATGACGCACAAAAAGAAACCTCAATTGCACCTGGACAATGCCAGGGGCCAGAAATGCTGTCCTTTAAAACTCAGATGGTAAGCGCTATCAATACTCACATGCTGATCTCATTGACTGGCATTTCAAAGCTGGGAGGGGGGAGTGTGACATTTTTAATCCAGTTAATGTTTCCATGGGCCGCTGCTTGCACTGTAATTGACATCCCATGCTTATATAGGTCACTGGAACCTATATGCTTAACAGTAAAGATAGATTTAAGGTTTGGGATACACCTGCCCAGGGTACCCCCGCTCAGGAGATCTCCTGTGCCTTATTTAACATACGGTGCATGGTTAAACATAGTATCGAAATTAGTGAGCTGATCCTTACCCAGGACTTAGATTGTTTATTCATCACTGAGACCTGGGTGAAAGAAGATTCAAGACCTGATCTAGTAGCGCCACCCCCTCACCCCCCGGACTATGCTATTGCTATGTTAGATAGAGCCCTTCGTAGAGGAGGAGGGCTGGCAATGATTTTTAAAAACCGATTAACTGCGCTTTAGAGCCCACTAGGTCGATCCCATCTGACACCTATCAGATGGCACAGTTTACAATCAAAGCTAACAACCAAACGGCACTCTTGGGGCTTTTGGTTTATCACCCCCTGGCTCTCATGTTAAGTTCATCGAGGTATGGACCCTAGCATTGGAACCCTACATTGTTGCCACAGCTTCACTATTTTGGGTGACTTTAACTTCCATCTGGAAGATACAGGTTGCAATGACTCTGTTAGATTCCTAAATTGCATGAAGGATTTTGGATTTACTCAATTGGTGAACTCCTCTACCCATATGGCAGGACATACACTAGAAGGTGTTTTTGTCAATCATGCCGCTTTGGTGTTGGGAGATTTTTTCCTGCTGAGCTGGACAAACCATCTAGTGGTATCTTTCAAAATTACTCTTCAGAAGGACAGAGATCAGATGCAGCACAATTCAATCGCTTTTAGAAGGTGGAATAAAGTCTCCCCCCCGTAGATTTAGTAATAGCACTGAATGAGTCATTAGGAAACAATTATAGTTTGCAGGAACCTACAGCAGAGGATTTGAACACATGGGTGATGACTACTATCATTCAGCTTGCCCCTATTGCCTCTAAGACTGTTACCAGAATCAAAGCATCTGCTCCTTGGTTCTCAGAGGATTTAAAAAACCTTAGACGCAAGTGCGGGAGCCAAAAATTAAGGTGGAGGGCAGTTATTTCAAGTGAAGAAAAAGATAAGCCCAAAGCGCTAATTCTCAAATACAAATGGTCCATTAGGAAGGCTAAGTCCTTTTACTTCACTACTAAAACAAGGTCTGCCACCAATACTCCCAATGAACTTTTTAAAGTGCTAAATAGTCTCTCCACTCCGCTGGTCCAGCAAGCTGTGGAAAACTCTCAAGGCTTTTGCAATAGCGTGGCGGCTTATTTTAGGGAATTAGATCATGGACATCATATCCTGTTTTAATATGAATGAGGTTAGCCCCCCACAGGTAAAGATGATGAGTTGAGTGTATTCGTGTTGACTGCTGCACTATCCACCTTTTCTCTAATATCTCTTTCTAAAGTTAAAAATCTTCTCACACATTTGAGATCTGGCTCTCTAGATGATACGTGTCCCACCAGAATTCAACAACTGGCACTGGATCAGATATCTGCCTGTCTTGAACAGGTTTACAATCAAATACTTATAAAAGTAACCTTTCCCCAACCATGGAAGGAGGCACTAGTATCCCCAGCAAAAACCAACCCATGGGGATCCTGAGGACGTAAAATATTTTCGTTCTATTTCTCACCTACCTGCACCAACTAAGATATTCGAAAAGTATATCAATCAGGAACTGGTTAAGTTTAACGACCACCCAGGATCTTCTGGATCCCTCTTGGAATGGTTTTTGAAGTGGTCACAGCACCAAATCGCCTCTGCTGGTTGCTACTGATGCCATTCATTGCCGGGAGGATCAAGGAGGCTCTGTCATTTTGGTGTCGTTGAATCTTTCAGCAGCATTTGATGTGGTGTCTCCGTCCCACCTGGCGCATAGATTACGGCAAGCAGGGTGCTCTGACCCTACTGGAGTCATTTCTCACTAGCAGGACCCATACCGTGAGTTGTGAGAATTTCAGGGCAGAATTATTCCAGCTACCGTGTGGGGTTCCGCAGGGCTCCTCTCTTAGTCCTACACAGTTAAATTTATATGTTGCCTCCCTGGCCAAGCTGGTTCAATCTTTTGGTTTTCAGGTGCTGTCCTATGCAGATGGCACCCAAATCATTATTAACCAAAGCAGATAACATAACGCTGGTGGCAGAAAGGTTTAAATACTGTATGACTGAAACTAACACCTCAATGAAACTGAATACCGATAAGACGGAGATCTTGCTTTTTGGTGAACGGTCTTGGTATGGTCAGAAATGTGGTGGCAAGAGACTTGCACCCCCCTACTTATTCCATTCGCTTTGCCAAAACATCTAGGGAGTGATTTTTGACAGTACCCTCCCTTTCAAGACTAAGAGGTCCATGTGTTCCTGCATCTTTATCATCAACATATTGCAAAATGTCTTTCCCTTTGAACCGTGGCAGTGGTCTTCGCACTTATCACATCACGCCTTGACTATTGTAACACTCTGCATTCAAACATCAATAAGTGCACACTTAATTGACTTCAGATCATCCAGAATGTGGCTGCTCGACGGGTCCTGGATGTTCCCAAACATCTGTCAGTCCGGGAGGGTATTTGGTCACTTCACTGGTTTCCAGTCAGGAAACAAGTGACCTTTAAAGCCCTCTGTCTGGTTCATACAGCTCTTCATCTCCAGGGGCCGATGAGACCAGCCTTCCATTGCTATATTCCCATTTGACTGCTGAGCACTTCTTGTCTTAGGAAGGTAACAGTACCCAGATTTTAGAAAACTAGGTGAGGCGGTCATTCTTTTTTGGTCACTGCCACCAGGTTGTGGAACACGCTGCATATCCACATTGTGAGTTTATCCTCCCATGTTGCTTTTTATGGGCAATTGAAAACTTTCCTTTTCTCCATCCTCTGATGGCTAAATTCAGGTCTATTTTCCATGTTGTAGCTCACTGTCTGTGCTAGTGCTTTGACACTTTCAGGTATAATGCGTTCTATAAATATTAAATATAAATAAAAAGGACCTGTTCTCTCCTACTGATCACTACACGGTATGGTGTCACCACCATGCATGTGCTGATTAACTTCTGGTGATGGCAGTAGCCTCCCACTATGACAGTAGCTCTTTGGATGCCCCTCCCAGTCAAACAAGACCACAATCAATGAGACAGGCCTATTTCATTGGGCTCACACCGTACTTGGTCTCCTTCTTCCATGCTCCCTGCAATGGAACTTTCTAGGTACCTGAGGAATAAAAGGAGTTAGAATCAACTACAATTTAACAATTACAGTGCAACCCATTTGGTCACACAGTAAACTTCTGAGTTGGAATTTGGGATTAGGTATGGATTTATTAAAAATTCAAAGCCAGCCTCTTATACACAAGTCTCAGGAATATATTAATACAGGATTACTACAGGCAGGCCAAAACAATGAATGAAGTTTAGCCTTAGCCACATAAAACATACAAGAAATTCAGTGATCGCAATACAGAATAGTAAAAAGAAGATTTGATGATCAGTATATGATTTGCGGTCCTCTTGCCTGTTATGCATGAGGAAAATCTAAATTTCCTAATCTAAATAATACTAGATGAGGACACCCTAATTAGATCCATTAAAAGAAAAAGGTGTCAGCATAGCAGATCCTCTGTAGAAGTTCTCTAAAGGAAAATAATATTCTATAGCATGAAGCCTCACAACTGAGATGTCGCAAAGAGGTCTGTACCTCTCAAAGTCTAAAAGGGAATCTGACTAAACCGCAAAGTGGGTTCACAAATTAAAACCCACAAAGAACATTCAAGAACCTCATGTTACGTGTTCCACAAATCATCCACCTTCTGACTGTAAAACCTTGGCAACTACATTTAAACTACTTTCTTCTGATCGCCACACACTGAAACTTGCATTCCTTCAGTCTTCAGATAAAACATGGACCATCTTCCTCCCTTCGCTCATTAGCGTCCCTCGTCCTTACCAATGATACTCCTTTCAAGCCTCACTATCTCTGTTGCACAATGAACCTTTCTTTAACCATGAGATCATGCAAGTGCAGCTGGAGAGAAGAGAAAAACAACCCAGGCAAGCTTTCTTGTTGAAAATTAAAACATTAAAATCCAAATGCTTAAGGCCTACGGTCGGTTTAACGTGGCAAACATTTCAATAAGAGTAAAATGCATGATTAAACATGCATACACAGTTACAATATAAATGTAGAGCACTATTCAATAAATGCATACGTTTATACGAGTTAATCATCATTATTCAAACCACACATATGCAGATATATATAGGAACTGCAATTTGATGTTGCTGTACTGGAAACATCAGTATGCACAAACATATATATGTCGAGATTACACAGTGAATGCACTTTCTGTAACTGTTTAGTGCACCACATTACATTAATTATGTTATTTCACATGAATACATGAGGCCATATGTAAAATATATATATGTGGCCTGGTCAAACATGAACGGGTGAAACCAAAATTACTCTGCCCCCTATGCGCTGCACTACAAAAGGGGATGATGGACGGAACGTTTGAGCCAATCAAACACTCACCCCCAGTCAACTGATCTGGGTTTAATCCATCATCATTCTTTAGCTCACTCCACCACCCCAGTTCAGACATGGCCATATGCAAATCAGTCTGACCCTGTGCCTCATGGGAACAGTCCAGCCCGAACTGCCAAGCCATGTCTTCCCTGGACCGGAAACAAGCATCCTAGGACCGGTTTCTGGCATTCCAGCCGTCATCAGCCAGGCTTGCTTGAATCCAGTGGCAAAGTGAGCAAGGGACCCACGTCTGGGCATACCCCCGCCAACTTAGGGCGAACAAAGCGATACAAAAGGGGATGATGGACGGAACGTTTGAGCCAATCAAACACTCACCCCCAGTCAACTGATCTGGGTTTAATCCATCATCATTCTTTAGCTCACTCCACCACCCCAGTTCAGACATGGCCATATGCAAATCAGTCTGACCCTGTGCCTCATGGGAACAGTCCAGCCCGAACTGCCAAGCCATGTCTTCCCTGGACCGGAAACAAGCATCCTAGGACCGGTTTCTGGCATTCCAGCCGTCATCAGCCAGGCTTGCTTGAATCCAGTGGCAAAGTGAGCAAGGGACCCACGTCTGGGCATACCCCCGCCAACTTAGGGCGAACAAAGCGATACAAAAGGGGATGATGGACGGAACGTTTGAGCCAATCAAACACTCACCCCCAGTCAACTGATCTGGGTTTAATCCATCATCATTCTTTAGCTCACTCCACCACCCCAGTTCAGACATGGCCATATGCAAATCAGTCTGACCCTGTGCCTCATGGGAACAGTCCAGCCCGAACTGCCAAGCCATGTCTTCCCTGGACCGGAAACAAGCATCCTAGGACCGGTTTCTGGCATTCCAGCCGTCATCAGCCAGGCTTGCTTGAATCCAGTGGCAAAGTGAGCAAGGGACCCACGTCTGGGCATACCCCGCCAACTTAGGGCGAACAAGCGATACAAAAGGGGATGATGGACGGAGCGTTTGAGCCAATCAAACACTCACCCCAGTCAACTGATCTGGGTTTAATCCATCATCATTCTTTAGCTCACTCCACCACCCCAGTTCAGACATGGCCATATGCAAATCAGTCTGACCCTGTGCCTCATGGGAACAGTCCAGCCCGAACTGCCAAGCCATGTCTTCCCTGGACCGGAAACAAGCATCCTAGGACCGGTTTCTGGCATTCCAGCCGTCATCAGCCAGGCTTGCTTGAATCCAGTGGCAAAGTGAGCAAGGGACCCACGTCTGGGCATACCCCCGCCAACTTAGGGCGAACAAAGCGATACAAAAGGGGATGATGGACGGAACGTTTGAGCCAATCAAACACTCACCCCCAGTCAACTGATCTGGGTTTAATCCATCATCATTCTTTAGCTCACTCCACCACCCCAGTTCAGACATGGCCATATGCAAATCAGTCTGACCCTGTGCCTCATGGGAACAGTCCAGCCCGAACTGCCAAGCCATGTCTTCCCTGGACCGGAAACAAGCATCCTAGGACCGGTTTCTGGCATTCCAGCCGTCATCAGCCAGGCTTGCTTGAATCCAGTGGCAAAGTGAGCAAGGGACCCACGTCTGGGCATACCCCGCCAACTTAGGGCGAACAAGCGATACAAAAGGGGATGATGGACGGAACGTTTGAGCCAATCAAACACTCACCCCCAGTCAACTGATCTGGGTTTAATCCATCATCATTCTTTAGCTCACTCCACCACCCCAGTTCAGACATGGCTATATGCAAATCAGTCTGACCCTGTGCCTCATGGGAACAGTCCAGCCCGAACTGCCAAGCCATGTCTTCCCTGGACCGGAAACAAGCATCCTAGGACCGGTTTCTGGCATTCCAGCCGTCATCAGCCAGGCTTGCTTGAATCCAGTGGCAAAGTGAGCAAGGGACCCACGTCTGGGCATACCCCCGCCAACTTAGGGCGAACAAGCGATACAAAAGGGGATGATGGACGGAGCGTTTGAGCCAATCAAACACTCACCCCCAGTCAACTGATCTGGGTTTAATCCATCATCATTCTTTAGCTCACTCCACCACCCCAGTTCAGACATGGCCATATGCAAATCAGTCTGACCCTGTGCCTCATGGGAACAGTCCAGCCCGAACTGCCAAGCCATGTCTTCCCTGGACCGGAAACAAGCATCCTAGGACCGGTTTCTGGCATTCCAGCCGTCATCAGCCAGGCTTGCTTGAATCCAGTGGCAAAGTGAGCAAGGGACCCACGTCTGGGCATACCCCCGCCAACTTAGGGCGAACAAGCGATACAAAGGGGATGATGGACGGAACGTTTGAGCCAATCAAACACTCACCCCCAGTCAACTGATCTGGGTTTAATCCATCATCATTCTTTAGCTCACTCCACCACCCCAGTTCAGACATGGCCATATGCAAATCAGTCTGACCCTGTGCCTCATGGGAACAGTCCAGCCCGAACTGCCAAGCCATGTCTTCCCTGGACCGGAAACAAGCATCCTAGGACCGGTTTCTGGCATTCCAGCCATCATCAGCCAGGCTTGCTTGAATCCAGTGGCAAAGTGAGCAAGGGACTTTTGTATCGCTTTGTTCGCCCTAAGTTGGCGGGGGTATGCCCAGACGTGGGTCCCTTGCTCACTTTGCCACTGGATTCAAGCAAGCCTGGCTGATGACGGCTGGAATGCCAGAAACCGGTCCTAGGATGCTTGTTTCCGGTCCAGGGAAGACATGGCTTGGCAGTTCGGGCTGGACTGTTCCCATGAGGCACAGGGTCAGACTGATTTGCATATGGCCATGTCTGAACTGGGGTGGTGGAGTGAGCTAAAGAATGATGATGGTTTAAACCCAGATCAGTTGACTGGGGGTGAGTGTTTGATTGGCTCAAACGTTCCGTCCATCATCCCCTTTGTATCGCTTGTTCGCCCTAAGTTGGCGGGGGTATGCCCAGACGTGGGTCCCTTGCTCACTTTGCCACTGGATTCAAGCAAGCCTGGCTGATGACGGCTGGAATGCCAGAAACCGGTCCTAGGATGCTTGTTTCCGGTCCAGGGAAGACATGGCTTGGCAGTTCGGGCTGGACTGTTCCCATGAGGCACAGGGTCAGACTGATTTGCATATGGCCATGTCTGAACTGGGGTGGTGGGAGTGAGCTAAAGAATGATGATGGATTAAACCCAGATCAGTTGACTGGGGTGAGTGTTTGATTGGCTCAAACGTTCCGTCCATCATCCCCTTTGTATCGCTTTGTTCGCCCTAAGTTGGCGGGGGTATGCCCAGACGTGGGTCCCTTGCTCACTTTGCCACTGGATTCAAGCAAGCCTGGCTGATGACGGCTGGAATGCCAGAAACCGGTCCTAGGATGCTTGTTTCCGGTCCAGGGAAGACATGGCTTGGCAGTTCGGGCTGGACTGTTCCCATGAGGCACAGGGTCAGACTGATTTGCATATGGCCATGTCTGAACTGGGGTGGTGGAGTGAGCTAAAGAATGATGATGGATTAAACCCAGATCAGTTGACTGGGGGTGAGTGTTTGATTGGCTCAAACGTTCCGTCCATCATCCCCTTTGTATCGCTTTGTTCGCCCTAAGTTGGCGGGGTATGCCCAGACGTGGGTCCCTTGCTCACTTTGCCACTGGATGACCTGGCTATTGGCGGCTGGTGAAGGCGGTGATCTACAAGATAGCATTTCAGGCGAAGACATGGCGGCTAGTGGCGGACATTCCCATGAGCACGAGTCACGATTTACTGTATTATATCTGGAACAAATTGATAGGTAATGATGGATTAAACGAATCAGTTGACTGAGGCTGAAATGTTGTTGAAGCGTTCCGTCCATCATCCCTTTTTATAACAAACAACCTAAGTGTGAGGTAATCCTTTCACTTTGCCACTGAATTCAACAGCTTTTTAACAATACAGCATGGCTT